>JANSTX010035643.1:0-12248 GCA_027564355.1 Penthetria funebris | reverse complement strand
AATAAGGATCGGTATTTTTTTTCATTTATATGGTAGTGTATTTTGTCTTTGTATATTCCATTTTGTACGAGCGTTGATACACTTTTTATTACACATGCCTCTAGATCTGTAAGTCTGAAAAAAAATTATTTTTATTGTGTTAAGACAGCATAACATTTTAAATATACCTGCCTTATTGTCTAAATAATTTGTTTTAATTACATTCCCTGTTTCATCGTCAGTTTATTCCTAATCCCTTTCATAACTTATAGAAACAAAAGATTTTTTTTCGTAACTGAAACTTTTCCGACTGGTCAGATATTCAATTATTTAATTCAACCGGCAATCTTCAGTAAAATAATATATAAGATAAATAACTTACATAAATTCAACTTTCTCACTATCCTTTTCCATTAATGTCATATAAACATTAACGCCTCGAGGGCACATAGGGCGGCTTACGATGTTATTTTGCGTTTTAAATATCCATATAACATCAAATTTAAACTGGAAAATATAGAACCAATCAATTATCCAATTATACATTTGAATATTTCAATAAAGATGCTACCTAGTTTGTTGTTGAGTTGTTTTTTTAGCCAGTCTGTAAATATGACATTAACATCATATATTTTTAGTCTCGATCACACTCCATTACCGACAAATACCGTGTTCGAGTTATCGGTGACACCACGTGAAGGTAAAGATTGATTAAGTAACCTCGATGAGAGTCTGCCACTTCATTTGTCACTTCTCTGTCATTAGATATAGGTACTCGTATAGGTTAATATTCTAAATTCTGACATAATCGAGCGATAATGAATAAGTGAAAATTCTGAGTACCCCATAATCGAATGAATAATATCACAAAATGGTTAATAACCTACGTGTAATGTACTTAATTTGAAAAAATAAAAATACTTACCCCTTAATGTGATTTAGTACAGATGTAAGAATGACGAGTTAATATAAATTGTGGCCATTCTTTAGCTAAAATTGACCCAAGAGTATATTCATTGATAGAATGGAAATACTTATTTATTTCGCATTCACTGCGAATTTCCAATCCTTTATAATTATTTATGAAATTACAAGTATCTACATAAATTTCATTAGTGTATTTATGTTGAATTGGACAAAACGCAATGCAATTATTTCTTTGTTAATGAAGATTATATACGGTCACTAGTTCTGTATATAGTACTTCTTCTTTTTATGTTGAATTGAGCAAAACGCAATGCAGGATATATTTCTTTTGTTAAAAAGATGATATAACTATACCAGTCACTAGTTCTGAATATTTTGTATTTGCATTTTCTTTTTAATTTATTTAGTCAATATGTTTTGCTGATAATTTACTTATAAATTGAATATTTTTTATTGTTAATTTTAGAAAATTATAATAAAACTCAAGTTTCAGCATTCAAGATTTTTTGTTTATGTAATTAAAAATATGAATTTTCATTTTATTACCAATCTTTTAGACAATTTCATACCAGAACAAATCAATTGTTTATCAAATAATAATAAAGATTACATTTTATTTCAAAATAATTAACTGAATTTGCAATAAAAACATCAATTACATATTTTTATTTTCCATTTTGCTAAAGAAAAAAAAAACGCATAATATGACTCATCGCGCCACGCATCATTGTTTCGTTAATTGGCGCCAATAAACTCTATTACATTTTTTTCCATTTGCTTTTGTAAGGTTTTATTGCATTTTTTTTTCTCTTAAAATGTCAAAGATGAGCCGCCATGCCCAATTGATTTAATACTTGTCCTTATATTTTTCTTTTTTAAATGAATTTTTCTTTTCGTAACAATACAATAATGCTTTAAATACCTTACTAAATTGTACAAATTACAAAAAAAAAAAAATATTAAGATGAATAAGGATGTGTGTATAATCTACTAGAAGATCTTATTTGTGTATAATATCCCAGTTTAATGGAAGACGCTGTAAAATAATATTATGTAACTTTTGGAATTTCCAAATTGTCACAGGTATGTAATTGATTTTGATCATATTCTTTATATTAATTTAAACAATTTTGCTCAAGTTCTTTTTGTGTAATGTGTAGTATTCACACATAGTTGACGATAATCACCAATTCGTAGATAAAAATTGTATCAGTACCTTTTCTCCTAGTCATTCAATTCGTTGTGCCATTTGGTGCAAACACGTCATGTTAATCTTCGAATTCTCTACTTATTCTCAGAAGTCGAAAAATAATTTTGAAAAATTTTAAAGAAAATATCGATATATGAATGAAAATGTTTATGTTCAGCGTTCAGTTCTTATAATACACATATCATCAATTTCGATTACATAGAATAAAAACTGATATTACGTTCGGAATTACTCAATTATACTTCTTAAACATGTATATCTATGAGTACTTAGCTTTAACGAAATTGATAACACATGCAATTCCTAATTGCATATGAATTTCTGATCGAACAACTGCAACATTATATTTGGATCTATTGCAGATACTTCATTAATTGTACTATGGTGTTGTAAAAGTATAATACTCTTTGTACCAATTTAAACGATTTTGTTCAAAACAATTTGATCATTAAGATCAAGTCAAGGAATACAATATATGAATGGTCGTTTGAAAAAGAAATTAATATCCAAACGGATAACAAACTGAATTTGAAACGAAATTTGCGTCTCGTTTTATTAGTAAGAATTTAGTACGGTAATCTAGAATTTGAAACTAATTAGTATATCTACGGTTTCAATTTTTTTTTTTTTTATAAGTAAATGGTATTGCATAAAATTTAAAAGTAATGTATACAAACTAATAATATTAAATATGTATATAAAAATATAGGTATTTGAATTTTATTACTACATCCTCGCAAGTGATTCAGTGATGAGTGATAGTCATTAACTTTTGTTTTATTATAATTTGCATAATACCAGTCCATATTATTCTTTTTTGGAAATTCTATAGAATTAAGTTCTAAATTATTATGTTTTATACCAGAATCAAATGTATTATTATTTTGATCACTTGATGTAGTTCTCAAGTATTCTTCAGCCGTGGGTAAAATTGATGATGGTGTTGAATACACTTTCGTTATTGTAGATCGTCCTGGAGGTGTCAAACGATAAATTCCCTGTTGTGCACCAGGTGCAACCAATGCTGATAATGCACTAGATGATTTGTTAATATTTTCCCAATAATAATTTGGGTATTCTGATGATTTTGTTGATTGATATTCTCTTTCAGTTGTTGAGTCATCAGAAATATTAATTAATGTACGAGTACTATCCCAATAATTATATATTTTGGTTGGAACTAGGTTTATTGCAGCTGTTGGTGTTGTAATTGTTGTTGTTCTTGTTGTTATTGTTGCGGTTGTTGCGGTTGTTGCCACTGTAGTTAATGCTGGTCTTGAAATAACATTATCAACATCAGTATTATTTGATTTCCAGTATTCATTTGCATTTTTTTGTAAACCATTAGTTTTTATGTCGTCTGTATTTTGAATGCTTTGATGTGTGTTAACTGATGTTTGTATATTTTGTGTTGAACTGGCTGGAATTCTTTCGTCCTGTGGTTCATCACTTTTCTCAAATGATTTTGTTAAATTTTCCAACATCTTATCATTAATATCTGATAAATAATTTTGTTCTCGGTGTGGTGTATTCATGTTTTTATGATTATTTAAAAGTTTCCCAACAATATCATTATTCACAAATATTGCTTTTTTTACTGATTTTTCAGTTATACTATTCGTACTATCAAAATATGCTTCTGTACTAGTATTTTCAATAACTTTAGATGGTGAATTCCGTTTAATATTATATTGATTGGTAATTTTTTTCGATGATGATTCAGTTATTAGTGGTACAACTTCACGAAAATCTTCTGGCCATGAACTGGTGGTAGTTTTAATAACATTCTCTTGTAATATTGATTCTTTTGAATTATATTCAGTTTTATCGGTTTTATTTAAATACGGATTTTGAATAGGTGTAAATCCACTACTTCCAGGTAATATTGGAATAAATCCACCATTTTCAATTCGCTGTGGTTGGGTAAATGGTGTCTGAAAGTAAGGTCGATAATATTGTTGATTTTCTCCATTTAAAATTCCACGATTCAATTCAACAGTATCAACGGAGAAATCTTGATTTCTATCCGTTGTTTGGTAATGATCATTTCGATTAATAAATTTAAACAATTCTGGATCATCTGGTCGATAAACTTGTACACGACCTTTACCTCGACTACCTGTAGCTGATCTTATTTTAGCATCTCTATTATTTCCCCATAAATTGCCAACATTTAAACTTGGTAATGGTAAACCGAAAAATGTGAATGCAGATCCACCATGTTGTTGTACTTGTTGCGGTCGCAAATTATTGTAATTTAAAATTGTATGAGAAAAATTAACATTATTCAAAGATCCTTCTTGTGATGGATATAAATTCATTAATGTTTCATTATCATTTTCAATGGAATTTGTATTATTATTTGGATAATCAACATATTGATCATAAAAATATTCACTATCAGCCGGTGATGGTGGAATATTATTATTGTTACTAAATTCTTCAAAAGATTCATTTTCGCAATTATCATAATCAAGTCTTCTGGCAAATATATCACCATGTTCATTAGTTAAGGGTATATAATTTGTTGAGCGTTCATCTGTATTATCACATTCATTACGTGATAATCTTGATTCGCGTAACATTGTCCCATCCCGACACATTGGTCCTGGGTTTTTTGTTAATGTACCCGATTCTTGTAACCATGCACGAAACCATAATATATCACATGAACAATCTAATGGATTGCCTAAGATAAAAATTTTAAATAAATTAATGGATTGTTTTTTATATATATAAAATTGTATGTTTCTGTAAATTACGTACCATCCAAGTCTAAAATAGCCAAATTACTTCGTAAACTTCGAAATGTCGGTTCACCCACAGAAATCATTTTGTTATTTCTCATTGTTAATACTCGTAATCTTGGCATAGATGAGAATGGTTCTCCTTGTACTTTACATATCCTATTATCATCTAGCTTCAATTCGACTAACCAATCTAAACCTTTTAATGGATTTGTAGTTACTCGTTTTATTCCATTATTTGATAAATCTAATACTTCTAAACTTCGAACACTACGTAATCCAGCATGTTCTAAATTTCGAAAACTATTTGATGAAAGATTTAAATACACAATCGACGGTGCTCGATAAAAACTTTGTGGTGACATATATTGCAGACTATTATGTTGTAAATGTACTGCCTATATAAAATATAAAAATCAAAAATTAAATACATAATAATTTATTAATTTAATCTTATAACATATAGACTTTCAAAATAAATTAAATAAATTTTCTAATATACCTGTAAATTTGGAAGTTCTTCAAAAACTCTATCACCAATTTCAACCAAACGATTATCAGCCAAAACTAATTCTTGTAATTCTGGTAAATTTCGTATTGCACCAGTTTGAATAGTATTTAAATCATTACTAGACAAATCTAAATATTGAAGTACAGGTAAATTTCGAAATGTTCCTTGTGGCAAATCAGGTACTTTATTATTCGAAGCCCTCAGTTCCTCTAAATATCGCCATGATGACAATATTTCTGGTGACAAATTGGTTAAGCTATTAAAACTGATATCAATTTCTTTTAGTTCAGATAAACCTCCTAAACTATGCGGTAATTCAATTAAATTATTACTTGATAAATCTATTGATCTAAGTAATCTAGAATTACGAAATGTTCCCGAAGGTATATCAATAATATTATTCCGTGAAATATCTAAATTTTCCAAAAGTGGTAGATTTTCGAAAGTATTTTCTCCTATTAATTCTAATCGATTCCCTTGAATATTTAAATTACGTAAATCTTTGAGTGTATGCAAACTTCGTTCATGTATCGCCAATAATCGATTGTTTTGCATATTTAATATTTCCAAACGTTCAAGACCATTTAAACTATTTTCATCAATAGTTTGTAATCGATTGCCTGCCAAACTTAAATACCGTAATTGTGGCAATGTATTAAAATCTGAATTTGGTAATTTCTGAATGAAATTATCACCTAAATCTAACATTCTTAAATTCGGTAAATCTAATGTTTTTGTTGGTGTATTTGTTAAGGATGCGATTTTATTTTTCATTAAACTTATTCTTTCAACAATTTTTGGCAAACCCGGAATAAATTCCTGCAAATTATTATAACTGGCATCAATTTCAAATAGACGATCCAGATTATGAAATGTTGATGGATGAATTGTTGACAATTCATTGCGAGAGATATTTATCGTTTCCAAAAGTAATGTATTTGAGAAAGATGTGGGATCGATTGAAGATAGAAAATTATCACTAATATCAAATCGACGTAATGACGGTAATCCGATTAACAATTGTGGATCAATTCTACGAAATTTATTCGATGATAAGTCTAAACCTTTCAATCCAGGTAAATTCCAAAATGGCATTGGCAACATATCAGTTAAGCTATTATTTTTTATTCTTAATTCAGTTAAAGCAGGCATTGCCATAAAAGCGTCACGTTCAATGTTTGTAATTAAATTATTATCTAAATACAATTGCTCTAATGTACCGTGTCCCCTTAGTGCCGCAAATGGAATCTGTTTCAATTTATTATTAGTTAAATCTAAAAATTTTAACATTGGCAATGTATCTAAAAGTGATCGAAGTTCTTCAACACGTGCAATTTCATTTTGATTTAAATGTATTATCTCAACACCACTGCCTGATGATTGTAAAAATGATTCTGGATGTACATGATTTATATAATTATTTTCTAAATGAACTAATTTTAAATTTGGTATTCTATAAAATGCTCCATGATGAATTTCTCTTATTTCATTATCATTTAAATATAATTCCTTTAATGCAGATAATGCCACAAAACTGCCCTCCTTCAGTATAGTTAAATAATTTCTATCCAATTTCAAAATTTCCAATCGACTAAGATCTTTTACAGCACGACCTATCATACCTGCATCAGCAATTTTATTTCCACTTAATTCTAATATTTTTAAATTCGGTAGTCTTGACAGAGCTCGCAAATGTATCCAATTTAAACCATTATCGGCAACATTTACAATTTGCAATTTCATAAGATCTTGAAATAGTCCAGATTCCAAGCGAATTAAATTCGGACTGCCAGATATTTGAACAGATTCTAAACTATATAAATCTCGAAATGTATTTGGAAATAATTCACTTAATGATCGACTCTGTATATTAATGTATCTTAAATTTGGTAATCCAGAAAAATCAGGTGTACGCTTTAATAAATCAGTTTGTATTGTAATTGCTTCCAATTTTCTTAATCCCATTAAACTATCGATTGGCACACTTCTAAGGTCTCTTTCAACAATAAATATTTCAACTAAACTATTTTCTAACTCATTTAGCCATCCATTTGCTAATCGTTCAAGTCCATTATGTCGTAACATTAATCGAATTATATGTAATGGTGCGAGAAATCTGCCAGGAAGCGATGGTAGTTGATTATTTTCAAGGATTAATTCATCAATGGGACGATGTATGGTATTGGCTACTGCTTTTAAACCATGTAAAACACGGGGCAAATCACTATGAGAACACCTGAAAAAAATTTAATTATTATAAGTGAGATATAATAAATTACTGTATTTAAAATATTATTGTTTATTATTAGTTTCTAACCATATTTGTATTTCTTCTCCTCTTTGAGAACATCTACATGGTAGTATGATTTCTTGAGGTGGACAAAATGGTTCTTGTTGAGCATTGCTACATTCAATTATTACTATAATTACGAATAAAATCTTAAACATGGAAATCATCTTTTAATTAAAATTTTTGTCTTTTTAGCTGACATTTCAACTGTAAATCTGAAATAAGCATGGCAAATTTTGTATTAATTGGTCATATATTTTCTAAATGGTCATCATATGGTACTACTATTACACAACAATATTGATGATAATTATAATAATCTCCACCGGTTTTAGTCGTCACAGAATGGAATACAAAATTAAATTCTAACGTACACACTTATCTGTGACTAATGGAACGCCAGTGGCAGTGGCTGATTATCATCAAGATTGCTCAACCAATATTGTTATTTTTTCCATTGTTTGCAATCTTTACTGGGTCTTCACTTTGCTCAATGATCTACCACAGGTACTAAACAAGTTAATGGCGATGACTGGATTTTAGTCAAGTGCATATTTTACAATATCACCGACTGATCGTGTCAGTGTATGATCGATACAATTTTGATTTTTTTGGTTCTGTTCACCGACTTCAGGTATGAAAGTCACCACGGCTTGTCGTTTGATATTGTATTTCACCAGAAACTGTTTAATTATTGATGTGGTGTAATCATCTACGAAGATCATGTTGGTGTAATATTTTTCCCCAGAGAAATATAGATCAAGATGCTGACGATGATGATCTAGGATGTGGTATTCGTGCTACGTATACGATTGTTACTTTTTTAGTTTTTCTCGAGATTATATATAAATTGGCCAAAGCTAAATTATAATTAATAATTCGTGACTCTGAGATTTTGATGACTAACTTACCACTAAAGGGTACCGCTAATTGTAGAGAAGATGCGTTAATAATTATGACTAATAGTGCAGTTTAAGATGATGATAAAGATAATATATTATTATATACTCAGTTGTTACAATCATTTCTAAATTAAAATACATATCTACGAATAATATTTTATACAGAACGTTTACGTTAATTGCATAATTGAGTTTTGTGGTCGGTTGATTTTCATATTTTGAAAATTTTCGATTAATTAAGCAATATGTTCTCCGATTAGAAGCTCAATAATTTTAAGTCCAGAATATAATATGTGTTTTTATTGATGTTAAAATTACATTATATTATGTAAGCACTTGTGTTATTCATAAACTACATAATAAAATCTATTCATTTACAGACTGCAAATGAGATAGTTTTGAAATTGAAAATAAACAACAAAAAAAAAAAACTATGATCTTACTATAAAATATTCAATAGCATTGTTTAGTTAGAAATATTCAATCACGTGTATTTCCTGTTCATTATATATATTATATACACAATTATTCAAAAAGAAATATACAATTTCTTAAATACATTAACGCCTAAGGGCATCATATTAAATTATTCCATTTAATTATTTTACTGTGCCCATTTCTGCTATTAACAACTGAAATCTAATAAATTAAATTGATACTCAATCAAATCGTTTGTTATCATAAAATCATTTTAAAAGTTCAATATCAATTAACCAATAAATGTTTGAAACTAATGCACCTAAAATGCATTGAGAGATAATGAAATACGTACTTTATAACTAGCAACAATAACTATAATTCAACGAATATATACTCTAATAATCATCTCAATATTCTCATCTAGGTTGAATATAAATTCTTCAACCCAACATTCTGAAGTGAGAACTGTATATGGTTGTAACGAATTGTGATTCGTTTGACTTCTGATGGCATTTGCAATCACACCGCTTTCCACTTGATCCAACCTTAATCTATTCCTTCTTCTTCATCTTCTTTCGTTAAGACCTGTGTTTTTCTAACAATTTAGTTCTGAGATGCGGATGTCCAACTTTCTCGCCATCTCTTCAGACACCTTCCTATAGGCCGTGTTCCACCTGGGTGTTGTTTCATTGCAATACTTGCAATTCTATTATCTGGCATTCTTTCAACATGGTATCTCTAATAACGCCTTCAAGTTCTTGTCCATCTTACTATGTCTTGAATTTGACATTCATTTCGGATATCTTCGCTTCTGATTTCTTTGTCTGAGTTAATGACCGTGAATGATGGTACGTAAGATCTTTATTTCTGTTGTCCTCATAAGTTGTTTAGTTTTGGACGTATCACTGCGGGTTTCCATTGCTTATTATGTTAAAATAGGTCATACGCATGATGTTTTATAAATTCGTACTTTGCTTTCTATTAATATTTTACAGTAACATCTCGATAGCTGCATGTTTCTGCACCCAAATAACAGAAGCTCATAACTTACTTTTTTTGGTATGTTATCACTAGTTTGCATTTTATTGGTTTCTTTAAGTATAACAATTGATTTCGTTTTCATGGTAGATATCAACATGTTTAAGCTTTCAGCATCTAGTTTAAATGTAATTGATGTGGTGTATTCAATTCACTTGTCCACAAGTTGTCGTAATATGAATATCGAATCAAAAATTGATTTGTTCTTTCTGAAGCCATTCTGTTTATCGCAAATTTTAGTTTTTGATATGATTTCATCACCAATAGTTTTAGTGAGGAGTTTCTGAACAGCCGCTTAATAAAGTGATGCCACGATTGTTTCTCGGATCAGTTTCACTGCCCTTTTCAAATATAGATATTTTTACACTCGTTCTCCAATCTGTGTGTATCTCTTAACGTTCAAGTAATTTATTGAAAACTTTAGCAATCTCAGCAATTAGAAATAAACCGCAACGTATTATAGCAATTAATAAATAAATATTTAGATCCGATCCTTGTAAATATTTAGATGATGTCAATAAGTTCATTTCGGTTAGACAATTCAGTACATATACGAACTTTCGTCATACTCATTTTGACTGACTTATTATTGTTTTTAATGTTGATATTAAAAACAAATCGATTATCATTTTAATTTAAGCACTTATTTAAATTATTGGTACAATTTACAATTATTCATAAATTGCATGCACATATAAAAAATGGAAATAAAATTGAGTATTTTCAAATAATAATGTTTAATATTCTTATATATTAACCTAAATTTAAAAGATGTATTATTTTAATTTGAATTTAATAATCATTTAAATATTATGCAATATACAGAAAGTTATAATAAGCTTTTAGAATAGTCTTTCCTTCTATCGTTTTTTTTTTAATTTTTAACAAAAACCCATAAACCATTGCGAAAACATATAATATTCTTGCGGTACCTGCAGTTAGATTCGCTTGACAATTTTTCTTAAAGTTTGTTCAATTTATTTAACTTAAATGATAAGATACTAGTATTTTTATAATAATATAATAAAAATAATATTAAAAATTATTTTATATATGCCATGAGTACGAAACATAGTTGTACAATTTGTCACACAGTTTTGAATGAAATTATCTTAGCTGTTTCATTTTAATAAATTATTTTGAACATAACAATATAAATATAACTCGTAAATACTCAACTTATTTTGTTATAAAATTGATTTTTCCAAATATAATTTTATTTCCTTTTAAAAAAATGCATTGAAATAAAACAATTTTTTACGCAATCTTGTATTGATCCTATAAAATGAATATATGAGTAATTGGCAACGGAATGTAACAAATTTTAAAATCTAAGCAAGATTATCATATTTACTATGTAACTAGTTTTGTGAATGATCTATTAAATGTAAAATAATCACAACTAATTGAAATTATACGCATATTATTATTGAGTTGATATGAAATAATGTGCAGTTGCAATTAATCAATTCTGTTCAATATCATGTTGAAAGATTATTATGGGTCATCAGTGGAAAACCATTCGAATTTGTGGTTATACAGATCCGCAGCTCATTCTATAAGCAACTCAATGGCTCTGTTAAGGTTTAGTTTCAAATCCTATCTATGATGATACCACCAGCGATATTATTATACCAAGTATAAATTCAAGAAAAATGCAGATACTAAATAATTAAAAGGTAAAATCATTTATTCGCTAATGTCCACACCGCGTAAACAATTTTTGCATTTCCAACATTATAATTATGAATTTTAACAAATATAAAATATGTAGCAAAATTCATCAAATTAAGATATTTAGTACATCATCATCATCTTAACCTTTGCTCTTCATAATTCCCATAGGATGTTCATTTTTCCATTTCTAATATGCATGTGTGTATATGTATTATCAAATGTGATGAATATAATTAACCATTAGTTCTTGTGATGGTACATATAATAAGGTTCATTATTATGTCAACAACACCACGACAATTTCAAGAAGTCAGTCGTTAATTTATTGAAGAATAATTTTATGTTCATAGAAGGCTAAATCAGAATTTATAAAATATGCATTACATCGATAGTAATATATGTGAGCGAAACTCGAATTATTGAATAACTTTTTATTAGCATTCAATTTTATTGTTTTAATTCTAAGGTAATACTTTTCTATAGATATTATCATGGCAATTGTTCTGCTGAGATTGCTAGCATTATGCCCAATATTCGGGTATTCCCA
>JANSTX010035610.1:0-13502 GCA_027564355.1 Penthetria funebris | reverse complement strand
TGATGATGAAAACGAGTACATAATTTTAACAAAAAAAAAAACCGATTTTTTTTTTTTAAATTATTAACTTTTCGTATTATTTTGAATGCATATTTTTTTGTATGCATATTTGTGCAGTATAATACCAAATCATTATGTATGAGTAACGAAAATAACCGTCAAATTCTGTGGTTTTTTTCCCTTGCTTGGTCTTTTTATTTTTCTTATTAAAATACAAGAAATCGAAAATAATATGCATAACAGTAAAATGTTAATCAGTTAAACAAATAACGAATATTGGTTTCTTAAAAAGGTTATTGACAACATCAGGTCTTCAGGTTAAGATATTAAATTTACAAATGTATAAAGAATTAAGGATATATTTTAATTCCACACAGTATAGGTCTGCCATTGAGTTAATGACAAAAAAAAAACACATATATAGAGCGTCCATGTGACTATAGGCTTTAAATTCGAAAACATCTAATACGAGTGTAATCTATTATGGTACAAAATGACAGATTTTGGGTAACCATCAGATGGGTAAAAAAAAAATGAGAAACAAAAAATCTACCACAAGATCAGAAACACGCATTGGGTAATGCTAGTTACTTTAACAGTTTCCAAGCTTTAAAAGTCACGCAATAAGTTCTAAAATTTGAACAGGTACACAGTATTGGTGTAGTGGAATCGATTAGGGTGGTAATGATGATATTGATGACTTTTTACTGATTGAAATGAACTAAAACGAAATGAAAATGATGATACATTAAAGACCAAATAATTCCACTTCGAAACATCAGAAACTTATTTGATGCATTTCTTAATCTTCTCAATTAAATATATGTAATATATTAATGGCAGTTGTTGGATTATGGATAATTGGAAGATTTATTAAAAATACTTAGCATCAAGAATATTACAGAGAGAACTATGATAATTGCATTATAATATTTCTTGAATTTAATTACGAATGAATCCGCTATTACAAACTAATGAATATCCACAAAAATTGTGCCCAAACTTGCATCAAAGTATTCACAATTTTGTTCATATACTAAGTACCGTTTCGGTGAAACTAAAATGAAAATCAAGCCATTAAATGGACGACTAAGTTATTGTACCATTAGACAAATTGCCACAAACAACCAATATTATTCTAACAATGCCTGTATTAATTGGTATAGGCTATTGTATATTACGCGTATGGTTAGATGGTCTAACATATTTTACTATAGAATGTTACAATGGGAGTCATATTGTTACGGTGACAATATGGCTCCATGAAAATGTCACCATTTAATAGTTCTTCAACAGGTTAATATCGAGTGAAAATTACCCATAACAATGTATCTATAAAGTTCTGCAGTTCTGATTCGTACTTCGTATTTATATTTGAATATAATGGAAAGAATCGAAGTAGTAGAAAGATGCGTTTTGCTTGTTTACTATTCCCAAAGACACAGAGTCTATATCTGTAATCGTCCATGATATATTATTCATTACGAGTACATATATTGATAAATAAATAATTGTTAATTATGATTTGTGGACGATTTCATAAATAAACTCGCTGGACTAATATATCATGATCGATTAAAGATATATAGTCGGTGTCTTTGGGAATAGTAAATAAGCAAAACGTACCTTTCTACTCTACAATTCTTTTCGAATTTCTACCAGTCTTTACCATTATATTCAGAATTAAATACGATTGTAAAATTGTTGATTACAAGTTTTCAAAATTTATTTGTGCAAATTCAACAAATATGATTAAACCCTTTGGTAAGAAAATTGACAAAAAAAAAAACGATACAGAAGATCAGCGCATCCAAATCGATCCAGTATAATGACTGTTTGATCTCAAATCAGCTGCTGATAATAAATTCGTGGTTTAAAAATTCTGCTACAATTCTATGCAAAATAAAATTCACATTACAACATCTAGAATGTGGCAGCTAGCATGTGGCAGCTGGCGCAAAAGAAAATGCTAAAATTGCACTGGGACAGCAGCACATTTGTATCCAATTATTCGTGAATCTATGAACATCTGAGAATATTCAGACACATAATGGAAAGCGACGTTGATAATTAATGTGTGAAAGAAGATTAACTTGAGTATGTGTAAGAACTGCTGTTGCCTCATCTTTCTGAAAATAGTTGAGTCTTAGAATCGAGTATTCGTTGTCGTTAAACAAGCAAATTATTTACCGTTACTAGCATATTTTATTACCCACCCAAAATATATCAAATTCCTTAATTTTAATTTCAATTTTCATTATAAACAAATAAAATGAATCTATTGATCAAATTATATATCAACTATGAATTTGTGAAAATTATCAGATGTTGAGACACGATTATTGAGAATCAATTTAAGTGAATCGGTTATATGCTGAGACGTTATTATATCGACCAAAAATAAGGTGACGAAAAAATGGTCATTAAAGATGTTGGTTCACAAAGATGATCATATACTGATACATTATGTTGTTCTGTGCGTATTGAACGTTGACCTTATGATGATGATGATGATGATGTAATAAACACATCAAAATTTCTATTATTCGGGTCAAGCAAATATAATTAACGAAATTTATTCAACGAATTCCATTAGAAACAATATTGTAAATTAATTTCAGCTAACGTGTATCATATTGAAATAAATTCAAAACATTTTATATTTTATGATATATAAATATTTTATGTTTTCAAAAATACCTCATCAACTTTTTTCTCTTATATATTTAAAAAGGCTTGGCCACAAAATCATTTTGATTTACTAGTTATATTAAATGGATTTAATCAAAAACAATTAAAAAAAAAAACAAAAAAAAAATAGAAATGATCGTTGAGTTAATGGGTTGGTTATTCCTATTTCACCTGCATCTCTATATTTTATTAGAATATAGTCTAATTAATCAATCTTAGATGTAGTGGTTCATAGCTAGATTATAAATAATACCAAAAACAAAAAATTATACGGTACAACTTGCAGGAATTTATGCAGATTGGATTGGAGAAGTAATTTTTTTTAACACACAAGTTTCTAGCAAAATTTAACATTTCTAAATAGTTTTAAGTTTATTATTTTATATGCGGTTATTAAATTATTTCTTTTACCAACCGCCCACGAAGCTATTTGATTTATTGATATCACATTCATTCAATTTAGATTTATATATTACTACTGATTTCAGCAATATAATAAATAATTCATTTTAAATTTTTAATTTATTTAGATTTTTTTTTTTTTCAGTTTGTTTCCAAACAAATAAGTAATCTTATTTTATGAATTACATACATTTATCAATAATACTTTTGTCAGTATAATTTAAATGGGAAAAAAAAATAGAAAGATCTCAATAAGATACCGAGTTCTACAATAAACACTGGTCTTTACAAAAATAAAAAATCAGATACAAAAAACAAGCCAGTACATATAATAGAGAAGTCTTGGTAAGACCCATGTATAAGTTTAATCAATAAGACCACAATAGTCTTGTAAAAATATACCGAATATGCAGACACCACAAAGATGTGGCATATCTTTTATTTTTTCAATTTTTTTTTTCTAATATTAAATATTTGACCTAAATTTCGAAAAGCAATTGAAATTATATACTAATAAAATAACTAATATTTATGGTTATTTTTTTAAAAAAAACTTTATAAATAATAGCGAAAGTAAAAATTTAATTAAAATGTAATTGCAATGGTTAAGAAGTATTTATGTATTGTATATAAGAAGATAACCATACGAGAATATGGTAAATTGAATGTAATGAAAAGTTATTTCAATTATGATGAGTGTATTCTTTATGATAGTTACTTAGAGTTAATAAAAAAAATTCAAATATTTGCAATATATGAAATATATAAATGCAAAAAAATATAATGCAATTGTACATATAACGCAATTGTACATATTTATGATCTGTGTAATTTGCATTAGTAATAATTTAGGTATGAAAAGTAATTATATAATAGTCGTCTAACATCATTTTTACCAATAACATCTAATACGGTAGCATTACGAATAACAATTGGCCATTTCTAATACAAATATAATGTAATATCATATTGTTATTAGTCGGCCATTTATTTTAATTTTCAAAAAAAACAAAATTCTGCAGGGTAATTACTGTACTGATGAGAACTATTAGTTCGAAACCAGAAATCAACATCTTAGCATTGGTGCTTTGAGATACCTATTTATCATGTAAATTTTACATTTTTTTTAAGGTTCAATTCAATCCATTACTGTATATGATATTCAAGATACATAAATGATAATATTTTACCGTCTCAATCAAAGTTATTAGTTTATATATTTTTATATATTTTACTAATATGCCAAACAATAAAACGCCTATCAACATACTGCCATACTCAGTTGGTCGGCCAAAGATTTCAATAATTCGGAAAAGTGGTGCATAAATTCTCAACTACCTACTTTATTATTGAGATGTTCTTTAAATTAGTCAATAAACACGATGTTAAAACACGTAACTTTTAATTCTCGATTACATACCATAAATTACATATTCGATAATTGTGATTTCGGTAGTACTGCGAGGGGTTAAATGTAGGTTGAGCAACCTGCATGTATGTAAATCGTTCACTCTACATTCACCATAAAATGAAAATGGTAAATAGAATTCAACAAAAAAAGTTGTTTCAATTAACATATATATGATGAGTGTGTTATTTATGGTAGTTATGGTTTATTTATTGATAAAATGTTTGCAATACATGAAATAAATGCTGTGTTGCATAATGAAATTTGACATATTTATGATCAGTGGATTACTGCATATAATTTGCATATAGTAATAATTTAGGTATAAAATAAGTAATTAAATTAGAGACCTATACGAGTATACATCATTAATAATTATTATACTGCTAAACCTGCTACCATAGCTAAAATAACCATCTTAATGCTCGTAAATATAATATGATGATAATGATGACTAATTTGTTTATTTATTAATATATAAGAATTAATCATTTGAAAATTATAAACAGATATATTAATAAATATATAATTAATATCTGATAGAATACGATACTATCATCATCATCATCATCATCATCATCTTCATCATCATCATCATTTAATGAGATATAAAATCTTTAAGAAAATAATTTGTTAGAAAATTATGTTGAAATATTGAAATACATTAAAGTAAATTAAGATTTGTTGTAACTGATTAAGTTTATATGAAATTTTAATGAGATATTATTTGGATATGGAAATCTTTTCTTCATTTCTCATGTAAAAAATGATGAAAAGATATCAAATGTAGCTAAGTGTAAATTTATAGTTTAGTTAGTTCTCAGGACTGTCATCTTCGATAATGTAAACGTTTCCAACTCCAAGTGGCATTTGTTTGTAATTTACCAATTACTCGATGACAGTAAACCACTATAATCGTATATTTGTTGAAAGGAAAACGGGATCTCTTCAATAGTGAAGTTGATTTATTGGTAAGCAACAAAGCTTAACAAAGTCTTCTCGACTGGAAACCAATATCTGATCGTATAATTACAACAGGCAAGATTTAAAAGTACAGTGAAATATGTAACAAATTTTTCAAATTAATGCACCTACCAAAATCACTTATTGTTATTTGTATGGGTGACGCGTGACAGAACTATAAAAAGATTATTAATTGGGAATGTGTCATTGGGAATGTGTCATCGATGTGTGGGTAAAGCTTGTAGTCTGAATAAATCTTCAAATGCGTGATCTTTCACTTGCGCATTACGTGACTTGTCACTGGAATTACGTGACTTGTCACAGGAATAACGTGACTTATTGTCACTGGAATTACGCGACTTATTTCTTGGATTACGTGACTTTAAATGATTTATCCCTTGATTTACATAATATTCATATATGTTCTAATTCTTGAATATGGTGCTATATGTGCTAAATTTCGTGTTCTACATCATTAAAATGATTGATCTTTCTCTTAAATTATATTACTTATCTCTTGATTTATGTAATTCCCTTGACAGTCACGCATGACTGTCAAGTGAATTACGTAAATTATTCCTTTCGAATTAATTTGATTTGTTACTTGATTTATGTGATATTCCAATGATTTACATTTGAAGTTTCAATCTCTTTTGAAAATAGTTTCTCATCTTTGATACAATAGACTTCTTTACCACATTTTTCACTTATCATAATTAGTGCTACATGATTTGATTTTAACAAATCCGATTGCTAGTTTCAATGTTTATTTAGATTATACAATACATATATATCAAGGTCGCATATTGCCACTTTTTAAATGACTATTGATCGCATATTGTGTAATTAACGATTTTTAAATTTTGAATTTTAAATTATCATTGCTACTACTGCTAACACTACTATTATAAGTAGTAATATAATAGTAATAACAAATACTACTTTTTCCTTTCTTTCTGTTTTCGTTTGGATTTGATTTCCTATTTCTATCCACAGAATTTCTTGCATTTTCGTTCCGAACTGGGTCTTCTGGTTCTTCTATTTGTATAGTAATTGTTACGATTACGAGTTTTTATTATCTTTTACTCTGTCATTTGCATAATTTCTTTTGCGATCATAATCTTTATAAAAAGTATTATCTTTCACATATTAATTTGATCTCTGTTTTTTTCTTCTTGTGTAACCAAAAGTATAAGACTTGCAAAGGCTGAAACACTTGACGTTTTATTCCCAATGTATAAATACCTACTTTTAGTCAATTTTTAATTTCATTTTAATTGTACCATATACTCTTGAACCATTCTTTTAACTTTATTAATATTTTTTTGATCTTTTCATTTTGTTATAATATCTAAATTAGATTAGAAGACAAGAATAATATCGACGTGAATTATATCAACCACGTCGATATTATTATTGTCATTTAGACTGAAGCGTCCCCCAATCAATTACGCGACAGACGGAAAAGTGTCATTAAATAGACTATTACTCAGTGGTAAGCAGTAGAGTAAAGTTGCGATGTGCTGGCTACAAATCGTGAACAATGCGTTCGCGTGGGTGATGATTGACATGATGATGAGTCACTTGACCTATCCTATATATAGTCTCAGTTTTATGAAATGTCGCAAATTTTTCATTAGGGTTGCCATTCGCTTTTTAGTATTTATTTCACACATCTAATGTATTGTTGTAATCACACATCTATCATATGTTTGTAATCAAACAAAAGATATATAAATGCAACTTGCAACAATGCTGAATAAATTAAAAATAATTATCGAAAGATTAAAATTAATTGCTTATCCATAACACCATGTACATACGAGTATAGTTATATGTTTTATAATGTTTACATGGCTATTGACATTATATGAAGATTAAAAACAGCTAATTAATTCCTACATTATTTGTTATTCTGTAAATCGTTTACTATATGGAAGGTATATGATTATATAAAAATTTGTTGCAGTTTCATATTTAATTTCACTGCCATAAATTATGTTTTGAAAAAAAATGGAAAAAAAAATTACAAAAAAGAAACCATAAATTAATCTGTTATCAGATATAACCTACATTTCAACATTAATTTTCAAACAATATTTTATGTTTTAATGGGTTTTCAAATGGGTTCATTTATGGGCTATGTTCAATAATTTAATTAATAAACTATAATTAGGTACATAATTTTACAAAATGAGTAATAGAAAAAAAGTCAGTAATTTTCTTAAATAAATTATCAATAACCAAATAAGAAGAAATGTATCTTTTTAATGATGTGGATATTTTTTTCATTACTTTATAATTTCTTCTAATGATTAATTTTAATTAGGTAGTTTCGTTTTCATGTACGAGTCTTAACTACTCTTCTTTAGTGTTAAGTTTGTTTTTTTTTTTTTTGTCTGCAAGTTTTTAAACTGATTTTTTTCACCTTTTTACCTTTATGGGATTGAGATGGAATCAGCAGAACTTTGAATTGAAGAGAAAGTGTAATTATTTCATATTTTTATTATTATATTCAACATTTTATTATTTATATATTTAAAAAGATTATAAAAACATCAAACGTATGAATGTTTGATGTTTTTATAATCTTTTTAAAAATATTTTTTTGTCTTTGTCTTCATCTTTAGGCCAGAATGATTTATTTATGTTAATAAAATAATTAGCATGTTATATGTTCACTATATAAACTTAAATATTTATAAAATCTTTAGATCAAACATTTAGAAAAAAGTATACAATTTTTAAATTAAATATTATAATATTAACATAATATTAAATGTTAATGGACATGTCTTACAATTATAATTATTGTAATTACTTGTCGTATATATAAAAGAAGAACACAGTTGCGAAAAATGTAATCTTTAAATTATCAATCTAAAAGATATTTAGGTCTGATATGAAAAAAGTATGAATAAATTCAAATGAATAGTAATTGTGGTCATAATAATAGAAATAATATAATCTAATGATAATCATAATTAATGAATATTAATTTTAAAAAAAAAAATTAAAAAATTATTAATAATTGTACGAGTAAGTACTTTTGATTATATTAAGACAGAGTGCCGCATGTATCAAATCATAATAATATGTGAGGAGTATTCATTAAAGAAAAATGTTGGCATTCATTTTTATGTTTTTTTTTTCATTTGGTATTTTTTTTTAAATATCTAGGTCTAATCTAAAATGTGGATCTAGGTGTGTGTATAATAAGTAATTTATATTATTGTTAAATCGGTCTAAAACTTTGTCTTTATACATATATAGCAATATGCATAAACTCGAATAAGAATAAATTAGAAACTGGATTTTTTCATACATAAATGGGTATACACACCATTAATAATTTGCTTTAGTTTAATGACTATTTTAAATTATAGTAAAATTTAATATTGATCCCAGAACCATTTTAATTAGTTCATTTTTTCCAAACCATAGACTAAAAGAATTAAAATTAATCTATAGAAAAGCATTATTCTTAACAAACATCAATCATCTAAGAGCTGCAAACGTTTATGATGTATACAAAAAAAAAATGGTCTTCTTAGTTGATTTTAGAAAATATTCCAAATTAAACAAAAAATAAGTTTTTAATGTTCGCATTTAAGAATCGTTTAGGTGAGTGAGAGTTATTTTATTTAAATATACATATTTCATTTTATTGGGTTATTTTTAGTGTTACAACAACCAGAACTTACAGGTAAACGCGATAAACTTAGTCTATGGTTGCCTAAAATGTAATTCTCGTACAAACTTTGACGGTGGAATAGAATTCAGATTATAGACTTCAGTTAAACTATTTCAAATGCGATTATTCTTTTCTCAATGTATACTTTTGTTAAACTCATCAAGTGGTTGGATTCCTTGGTTTTTACTTGGGCAATATCAAAGAATGCACCACTTTTAGATTCATTAACATGGTCAAATTCAAACCTCAATTAGAATTCATCCATCTCTAAAAGGTTATTCGGCGCACTACACACTGTGACACCAATACTAAATCAAACAAACTGATAAACTTGTTAAAACCATTAAAATTCCATAAGGTGTCCCTAAATTCACGGAAGACTTGAATTTTGCGCTATTTGTGCGGTAAAGTGTTTCCAACGAAATAAAAAAAAAAAAACAGCGTGACAGCTGACAGTACATGGATTTTAAAAATGGATCGCTACACGAACAGAAACTATTAGTTGACACGCTGTCTTTTTTTTCATTGAGAACACCTTACGCAAGGTACATTGCGGATATTAAGTGTTGCAAGAAGACCAAGAGGCAGAATTTGTCCATTGTTGTTGAACTTAAGACTTTTGCAGCTTGTACCAAATTGTGGGTATAAAACTCCAATATGAATGATCTTTCTAAGAAGATTTACCGTAATATAGAAAATCATTGATTCTTTTTTGTTTAAACAACTTAAGCATACTTACATAAATTTATTGACACTGTTTTGTATATGATATTACAATAGATTGTTGAAACACCACAATTGTTAATTACACTGGATTTCTCTATCTGGAATATTATCTCCCTTTTAACAAAACCTGAATCAAAACTAAACTATGTAATGAGGAAATGCATGATTTTATTGTTACCATCATTAAAAACCATCCATAACAATTTCGAAATTATTTAGTCAACAAAACAGATATTGAAATAATTATTCGTCCGTCGAAACCATTGAAACAAATGCTGCATTCAGGTATTATTGTTGACATTGAAAGTGTCACTATTTCGATTACTTTGAACAGTATTGTTTAACGCTAAACCTTCACAAAAAATATTTCAATAAAATAATTAATAAAATTTGAATATAGAAAATAAGTTAATTAGACTTTTAGTATTGAATTGTATTTTAAAAATAATTGAAACAAAATACTTGTTAATATGATATGGAAATGTGTGAAGGCAATCATCTACTAATTAAAATACCGGTGGGTTTTCCACCTACTGTTATTTTGTATTCATTAGGAATTTATTATGGGTATATGATTTTCGTATTTTGGACATATGAAATACCAAACAGCTTTGAGTCCACAACATGAACAAGACTCTTGATGCTGTCCTATATGTTTCACTGTGAAATAAAATTTAATATGATGATGATAAAAGCTGGTTCTATTACTAAAAAATTATGATGTGCTATACAGAATTATAATATTAAGTTTAACAGTATATGATCGCATTTAAATAAAATTATCATCAACTTCTATGCCAGGACTATTCTAGACAAACATAAATAATAGATTTTAGACCCACTTATCTTAGTTTGAATATGCATAAATTATTTGAAACCTATTAGAATTGGATTGACTATTTCATAAATTTGTGAATTTTATTACAGTAAAAAGTATACGTCTTTGCTGATCAAACATATAACTTTTTTTTTAGAACTGATATAGTTCTATACATACAGACAATAAATTATTGAAAAGCGACTATATAAAAGTTCAAAAACTTTTTTGCAACACTGACCGTTCCGCAGATGTGAGTGATAAAAACTTGAAAAGTTCTTATAGTTACAATAGTAAAAATTACATATAGTTCTGAACTTATATTGTGACCCAAATACTACTTAGAAGTTTTTTTCAAGTAAATTATTTAATAAACTCAAATAATAGTCTATTAGATCTCGACTAATCTATGTGAATTACAATTGAAAATAAAAACTTTCAGCATAAAACGCTGGTGATAGAGATAGAAGTAGCCGTGTGACATATTAAAATCTAATTCAAATTGCGAAGCGAGTTTTTGAACTATGTACGACAAGAAAACAGGAAATAACAAAATACACAGGAATATTAGGACGAAAAACAGAGAGAGATATCCCACACATTGATGCATGAGCATTTCAAGTTACGACGTTGTGGACAAAAGTTTAGGATGTTAAAAATATCATATTCAATACTTAAAACATAACATATCCATTTATTTAGATACTGATGTTATTAACGCTCTGACATCTCTTGATGTAAGAAAATGGGTCAAACCTTGGTATCTCCAATAATATTAAATTTGGTGCTGAATTCCTTTCACAAACACTATAATGTCTTACATACACCTTAAAAGTCATTGGCATTGGGTATATTTTCGACAATGTGCAAAAAAATTACACTTCATCACATTAGCATGAATTTATTAAGGGATATGCTTAACATTCACAAATTTTTTCAATAGACCATTTATGTTAATGTGGATGGATACGTTCATATTTGCGTTTAATCGAGAGCAAAAGTCCGACATTCCACAAGGAAATCACCTCGATCACCGTTTCTTTCATTTGTTTATTAATCACATTATTATTTTATTGAATAAATGTAAATTTGTACAACAATTTCATAACTAACAACAACTTTGACAAACGGTTTCCAAGACGGTTTAATAACTTACTATCGTACATCGAAAGATGTAAATTAATTGATTTGGAAATTCTATTTAATTAACAAAGACTAAATGCTATATTTTTGTGTTTGATTTATTGACTTTATACAAATTAATTGTATAGTGAATTTCTCATGTTAAACGTTTGTTTGAATTTCATAGGACTGATATGTGCTAATGGAGCAAAAATTAACAAGTGTACATTTTTTAATAACGTAATAAATTTGAATTTTATGGTTTAGTGTTTAGTGTCAATGAATTTTACTCATATTTCAAATTTATTTGTGTTGCATTTTATTTTAATTTTTATAACATTTATTTTACATTTGTACTGAATTTTTATTTTATGTATATGGGACTACAGTCGATTTTTATTTTTTTTTTTTTCAAAAATTGGGTAAATAAATTGCAAAATTTTATCGGTCAATTTTATAGGGAAAGTTTGAGAAAAACTTTTTTATATTTTTAAGGTAAAGCGGTTTTATATTAAATATATCATCAATGTTTGGTTGAATGTATATTAATTTTTTGCTTATTTTAGAAAATAGTAACGTTAATTTATAATTAGATAAATATCTGAAAGTATATAATAATTATATTTACATTGCAATTAAATTCATAAAATATTTAACAATTAATTTAAAGATTACATTTTTTTTTTCCACCAATTAATACTTATTAGACCTTATCGCATGACCGCTTAACCAGTAGTACAGTAGTACTATAATTTTAAATATATTAAGATGATTTGAAAGTATATTTAATTAATTAATAATAAATAACTAATTGAAATTATTGTAAATAAATATTACTTTTGTTTACTTTCTTCAATAATCGCATTTTTTTTATCATATATACTAATAGTATACGAATATATATATATTCGACTGCAATACTATCCAATATACAATGAAAATGTAGTTGTTCGGTTAAACTTTGGTATATACAACGGACATAGAATATGGTTGTGTTTCCGGTGGTATTGTGAGGTGATAAATATAGGTTTATCAACCTCTACATGTTAGTCAATAACTATAACTCACCACCGTATATACACATAGTTATAATATATGAATAGCAATAGCAAATTATACATAAGATAAATTTTAAATTTAGGTCTTTTACATTTTGTTACAAAGTAAAATTTTTGATTTCTAAATGAGATATAAAATAAATCATAACATGTTTAAAAGTCGTGCAATTTAATATTGTACACCATTTATTTAGGAGCATTTATAAGTTATCCACATTTGCATTATTAAAACCATAATACATAAAACCATTTTGGGACCTATCGTTGATAAAATCAACAATTTATTATTGTTCTACATTTTTTTATATATAGTAGGTATAGAGAGGAAATGGTTCATTTGATAATCGTTTTTTTTTTTTTACTTAAAAAAATTACTATAACATTGACGAAATTTTAAATGAAAGTATTAGAAGACTTTATGATATATTATTATTGGTTGTATACAACATACATTTAATAGAAATAATCATAATTAACATCAACCAGTATAATATGCATCATATTATCATACTTTCTGTCACGTCATTTATATATTATACTTTGTTTCTTTGAGACAAACAAAGCTGACCAAAAGTACCATTAATTATCTTAACATATGAGACGAAAGTAATTAAGTTTTTG
>JANSTX010035599.1:0-13505 GCA_027564355.1 Penthetria funebris | reverse complement strand
CAATATCACTTATGTAAAATAATCCATTACTATATTTTCTTACTTATTTGAGATCTGGAGCAATAAGTTTTGTGAACTTCATTGCCGATATTGATCATTTTCCACAAAGTTTCTTTCATCGCTTACTTTATTGGCGTATTCTTACGAATACTGATTATATAATTAGGTTCATTTAATTTCGTACTACAAACGTTAGCCGGCTATTTTATTTCCTTCACAACTCAAACATACGGGAAGCTACACTATTCGTTGATAACAGTTGAACTAGCTGATCGGGATGACATTCTAACAGATAATTTGAACATTCAAATTAGATGGAAGTATTTAAAAAATATAAGTAAGTTACAATGTTTAAGTTCCATTGGATAAGTAAGTTACAATGTTTAAGTTACATTTGATAACTAAGTAATTATGAATAAGTTACACGGAACTAACTGATAGTCTGTGATCCACAGTACAACTAATTGATTGATCAATCTTTATTACATAATTTTTATACATAAGAATAATTGTGTAATTACATTAAAAAAAAAATTAAAAACCATTACATAAACTGCTAATTAAATAATTTTAATTGCAACATTATTTACCATCCACAATATTATAAATCTAAAACAAAAATACGTAAACAAAATATAAACATAAATATGAGACAAGAAAAACATAATTTAAGTATTTTTGATTACATAAATTTAAAAACAAAAATATTATTATAATTTGTGACCATGAGTTGTACGGTGAAATTATGAATGTTAATGTTTCAATTTTTTAATGATTATTATCTATTTTTGAAAATTTTAATTTTTATAATTAATGAAAATCATAGAAATTCTTGCGATTATAAATTATTAATTTTATAAAATATAATTTTGTTGTTGTTTTTAAAAATGTTTTTTCACAATCAAATTTTAAACCATATATATTTTTTAATAATAGTACACATTGAATTACTTCTATTTACCCTTTCAAAGCGATTTGTCAGGAAACACTTCGTACATCGGGCAGAAGGTTTCACAGATGGACGCAATATGAAATGCATTCCTGAATTTGACTGTGCGACCACAAGAAATTTTGACAAAACGCGAGTGTGATTATTCAGCCAGTCTAGTATTTAGTAGATAATTATAATTCTTAAAATGTGTGCAATTCAAGGTCTAATTGAAAAAAAAAACATTTTAAAATTCATTATATAATAAAATTTAATGTTTATTTTATTTGTCAAATAATGCGTAAATGTTCGTCTACCTAATAATAATATCATGTCAGCAAAAAATATGTAATTTAATATTTATGTTTTATAATACATCATAAATATTCTATAAAACAATTAAAATTTATCATTGTCAAAATTTTTACATACAAATATTATGCAAATAACATTAAGCATTTACTATTTTAAAAATCTCGCAACAAACATCTGATTACATAATTAATTATTCACAAGTAAATTATAATTTAGAAGATGTTAATTTGGAACGTTTCTAAATTCTTTTTATATCATTAAAGAATGAAATGAAGCATTGTTTTGGTAAAATTTTGTTTAACAAAATTTAAACAAAATATTATTAATTACAGTGATCAATTTAAAATCTGCAACGAATATTTGCCCCTCCGTGATATCTCTGATGAAAACGAGAACAGTTTATGATAGTTGAGAGTATGCGAGTACAGCTAAAAATATAGGTAAATTTCTGTCTTATTTGTGAACTTGGTAAATAATCATCTTATCATGTAAATGTGGATTCACACACAACTCTAAAAATTTATGCAACTGGATGGTAAACCGATGAATAATATGTATTTCACCATGCATTATAGAAACTAATCCAGTTTTTCGGTTGACATTTTATGTTATATGTGTATAGAAATGCGTAAATTTACATCTCTGCTAACATTATATCCACCATTCTTATTATTACAAAACTTAACTATTATATCCTGACCTAGATCCTGACATAGCCAATACATATTTTTATTTATATGATTGCTAGTCGATTATCTAGCCAAGTGTTTATATTTGATTTTTATTATATGTTGTAAGTATTAATATTCAACTTACTGAACTAATTTTTTGATTAAAATTGAAAAGATCGTCATAATTGGCATGCTGTTTTTTAAAATCGGAATATAAATATGTAAGAATATGATTTTCGATGATTAAAAATTATTTTCAATTCTTATAATATTTTAATTCTTTCTTAAATAACAAAGCGATGACCTTTTCCACATGGTAAAGTCAACGTCGTTTAAAAACATATTTAAAATATATGAATTATTATTGAAATAACAATTGTCATTTTTATTATTAACCAAATAAGAAACACAATAAAAAGTACTTGTAATATTAAATATAATTAAGTAATTTTGGCATAAATAATTTCTCATTTCCGGTACTTTTGTCAAAGATGGTTTTATTTCTTATTACCAATGATAACAATGAATATGATAATGATTTATCTTCAAAAAATTCTTGAATATTAACCCAAAATTAAATATTTTTTTCCTATGATGAATTTGCACGAAAAATTCGATGTAGCCAAGATTTCATGACTTTTTTTTTTAAAAAAAAAACAAAATTTTTAAAATGATAAATTTTTAAATGAACTCTTGTTTTACATTTATCATGGTGATTTTACTGATTTTCAGATAAAACAATATTAATAGAAACTAATAATAGGCAAATGCAGACAGAAATAATTACATATAATAATTTTAAAAAATATCACCCAAATATTGAACTTCGTACTAGATGTTAGTTTTTTAAAAATTAAATTAGAATTTTACCTGTGTTTTTATACATTTGCTTTATTTTCCAATCTTAAATATATCAAATACAAATAATATTTTAATTTTGTAATAATATTTTAAATAATAATTAATTGATTCACAAATTAAATTGAATTTTTGATTTCGTAAAACCATTTAGTCCTAATCGAGTCGCATAATTTCAGTGTGTGTTGATCATTGCGATTAGTTAAAATTAATAAATTAAAAACAATTATTAGATTATTAGATTATTAGTGATTATTTGGAAAGTTTTGGGAGAAGTTGAGTTCAAGCAAAGTGCACAAGTTGGAAGGAAAGATAAAGAAATAAAGAATATGAAAGCAGATTTAAGGAGTTTTGAAAAAAAAAAGCTGAATGAAAAAATTAAAATCAATAATTTACATGCTGACAACTGCTTGTACGAGTCTGCATAAATAATAATTAATTTTTTAAGGGAAAACACGAAAGCTCTAGCTATTGTAAAATTACAAAACGAGCAACACTGGTTCATATGGAAATTTGTCCACTTTTGATGCTGCATTAGATAGACAAATTAAGACTTGTAAATTTTATATAGAATTGTTTTTAATACTTGAATTAATATATAATTTATAAGTAATTATTTGGAGTAATAAATAAATGATTAATAATTTAAGGATATTAATTTAATTTAGATAAATAAATTATTAACATTCAAATTCCTATAAAACCATTACAACATAACTATTTATAATAAAGATTTCAATTCTCTTAAATAATAAACAAAAAAATAAATAATTCTTTGAATTAATGTTAAAAAAGTGATTATAACATTCTAAGAATGGGTGTCGTATTCAATTTGTGGAAAATTATATAATACTCTGGTTCATGCTAAATTATACTGTAGTTGAATAAATATAACTTTGAAATTCCAATGACTTTTTTTTTTTTTCAATTTTCTTATAAATACAATTATTTGTATTTAATGAAGGAAATAAATGTAAGTGTAAATATTTAAGTAATACGACTATTTGTAGATATTATTAAAAAAAAAAAAATATGTATATTATACTTCTTAATATACCCACTGATTGTTATTTATTATAAGTTATTAATAGAAATACCAATTTTTTCATGATCCTAACATTTTTAACCAAAAATTAACCACAAAACTGTCTTAAATCATAATAACAATGTGGATACTGGCAATCCTTGAATAACGTTGGTGTTTTTTTTTATTAAATTTTTTACACTATTTATATTCATAATATATTATGTAATAATATAATTAATAAATATAATGTTTTATGAGGAGGGTCACAAAACAGAACCAAAACAGAAACTAAAAAATTTAATGCATACATGAGTGTCTCGTAATTCGGTGAAGATTTTTATAAATTAATAGAGAAAGCAAGGCCAAGAAGTAAATGAATCATTGAAGTACGGTTTTTCGTTTTAAGTTTGTAATCAATATTTAATACACCAACATAATGAATGTAAACTTAGTTACTTGTAATTTATTGATCCAAAATTTGATTTCCCTCAAAAATACGTGTCGTTTGATAATCAGATAAAAAGAACATTGTGAAATTTAAATGTTTGAATTGTTATTTTTTTTTTTATATTTCCACAATATAATTAAGAATTAATGAAAGAAATAATAATTATTAAATTAAGCTAGAACAAAACGAGAGGCTATGTAAAAGATAGAAAATAATTCTTAACCAAGTGTAACAATTATAGTTTAAATTTTATTAAACATTAAAACAGATTTCAAACACATTATTTAATTTTGCAACATAATTTTTTAATAAAACTTACAATTTCATTTTTTCTTATAAATAACTTTTCCTTTTTATATATAAAATGGAAAAAAAGTGAAATAGATTTTTGTAAAAAATAACTTGTTTGCTATATTTTTCATTTTTTTTTTTTCTTGCAATTATTATGCAATTAACTGTATAGTGTAGGTCATTTTAAAATGAAGAATTTTATATTATAACCAACCTTGCATTACATATAATTACAGTCGTATATGTAAATTGTGCAATATTTTATGCACATACGAGTATTTTTACTTTATCCTATGAAAGTATTATTTGAAAAAATTCAATGAACTTTGAAGGATTTATTTTTCTTACAAAAAAAAAAAAACATGTTTTTTTAAATATCTATAAATGACATATTAAAAAATAAACATAATATTTTTTAAAAATATTAATAACTAAATATTTGCAAAAAATATTTGAATAAAATTACATTTTAAAAATATTTTCAATTTATTGTAAACGATACGCTTTCCTTTTTAAAATAAAATTTACATTTCAATTGAAGAAAAATTTACACTCAGAATCCGATAGCTTTATATTGCAAATTTGCATAATTTACTATGATTACTTTAGAATTTAAAATAATCCATATATTACTGATTTTAATTAAATTAACTGAAATTATGAAATTATTAATTAAAAAATATTTTATAAATTTTATAAAACAAATATTACAACTAAACATTACTAAACATTAAAACAAAATAAAACAAAAGACCTAAGCGACGAACCCATTTTTTTCTTATGCATTTAACCAAATCGATGTTAATATAAAATATTATTCGTCGAGAGTTATTTATATACATTTTAAAAATACATTTTTAGTTACTCTTATATATTATAGTAATATTTGATAAATATAAAGACGACCTTCAATAAAAAACTATATATAAAGGCATAATAAATAAATTGTAAATATCAAATTTTGGACAAAGAAAAAATTTCCTGTTCAACAACAAAAAATCATTATTATTTGATTTTTTTTTTTTTTGATTAATCAAAAAGTATGATCATCATCTTTACTTGTACATCATCTTTAACTTGTACAATTCAAATTCAGAGTCTAATGATAACATGATGACTTAACGAGTATATAGCGCTAATAATAAATCACAGGCAAAATGTCAGATTGCGAAACGTAAGCGGCAATACAAAAGCCTCATATTAGTTCACGATAGCTAGAAGTATAGGAAATCATAGCTACATAGATGCATGCATGATTCTACTGCATATTCTGCTGATTGGCTTAATCTACCACAATATATTAGATACTAATATATTGTTATTAGTTTAACGTTTATATTGTTATTATTTTAATATGACACAGGGTGGTGTGCAGGTTAAGAAAATACTGAAGTGTTGTAACGAATAATATGAATAAATAAAATTGAGAGTTATTAAGAAAACTAAACGAGTATGAAGTCGTTGAATTATACTCTCCTATAGTTCGACATTTATTTTACCTGTTAAATTTAGTTTTTCTTGTGTTTCAGCTCTAAAACACCAGTAACATAAATTACTGGTAAAAATTTGAAGAACTTAAAAAGCATGTATTTTTTAAATATGGCAAGATTGTTAGTCTTTTGGTACTTGAAAATAAGAAACATTTTTTTTTTTTTATACATACAAGATATAATTTATCATGGTTAAAGGTCAATGCACCAAAATGTTTGCTTTGTAAATAGAAATATATTATATTATAAAGGTATTTGTGCAAGTACATTTTTATATATAGTTGATGGTTGTTTTATTACATCGTTTTTTGTTTAAAATCAAGTTTTTATTATCAAAAAAAAAATAAATTAATTATACGTAACTCGTAAGTGCATCAGTAACATTCAAATGTGCTCGTCTATTCAAATTAATATATAAAATAAGATATTCAATATGATGTAGAAATATGTTATGTAGAATTATTTTATTAGAAAAATCTTCATTATCAATAATTCATTATAAAATGTTACACATGCTGAGTATATGATGAAAATTTTTTCTAGACTTATGTAAACAAACAATGAAGAAAAACTATTATTGTAGAGTAGAATAGAATAGAGACTTTTATTTATGATTTTTAAAACTTTCCGCGAGCAGATTCAAGTCTTTGGTATTAAATTTTATGCAAACTACAATTAATTAGTAGTTAATTAATTTTTTGTTTTCATGTAGCACCGATTAACGATTTTTCTTTGTCATAATTTCACATCTCTTTTAATTATTCAATAAATTTAGCTTATTCGCTTATACCACGAAGTAAGCTAGTTAGTTTAATTGAAAGTGAATTCAAATACAATACAATTTATAATATGAATAAAATTAATGCATTTCATATCACCTTAATATGAATGGACTTTTGTACAATGAATTTGCATAATATTGTATTTCATTTGCTTTTTTCGTAATGTCTATTGTATAGAATTATATACAATGTTATTATACGAAAATCAATATAGTAATCAAAAACATTGATTTTATTTTAATTTAAAAATTTCCAATTATACTATGTACTGACCAATCTTAATATACCTATCTATATAAACATTGCACATTAGTGTATATAAATTTCTGTCGTATTATGGAATGCTAATATTGATCGTATTTACATTAGTAACTGGTTCTTGTTATCCTAAAATATAGGTTGATGAATTTTAAGATTTCCTTTTAAAATATCCATGACGCTATGGTAAAGTGTCAACATTTTTGTTATTCTATGGAAATATTTAAAATATATTGTTATTAATCGTCTTTAATTATAAAAATGGTTTTATGTTAGATTGATAAATAAAATTTAATTAATTTTTGATATTTTGTAAAACAAAATTGGTCATGTTTTTCTTTGTTTGTTTGAAAAATAAATAAATTCCATAAATGACATATACATTAACGATAATTTCTGTTTTTATAAATTAATATTATTAAAGTACAAGGGTACAGCAAACTGATGAACTTAATATAAATAAACATCTATTTATTTGTAGACTGAGAATAATTATTTAATTAATGAATTCAATACAGTAAACGAATGCACGTAATAAGTTGCATAATAATCAAATTAAATTTAAAATCATTCCAATAAATTGGTGGCTGGAATGTGGTACAATATATTTCAGATTTCGTAAGTATTTGCACAAAATAAATTGGTCTATCTTGGATAAGCATGCTTCAGTGTCATGCAATTTAATTATACTTTCTACTACTAGTACTTGAAATTTGACTATTATAAAGTGTGTTAACTATTCAGTAGAGTAATTCATTACAACAAATATCTATAAAATGTCTATTTACATCATTTGTTCGAATGAATATTCTAATTAAAAAAAAAAAGTTTTACTGATACAAATTAAATACACAGCACTCATATTTCAAGAATAAATTATCTTTGACATTAAATTTAAACTAATTTTCTTAATAGCTAATTATACATACATTTGATAAAAAAACATCGTTTTTAATTAATTATACCTTCAATTTACTATAATATTATATTTTTTTTTATTTTAATACAATTATTATGACACAAATTCGAATATGATAAGTGTCAAAGTAGTTATAAGTTTCTAGAAATATATGTTTGTAATTAATATATTATTTGTAATATGTACCATATTTTCAATATTATTATATATTAATATTATATTATATATAATTATTTTTAAATAGATACTCATTTTATTTTTAACAAGGTTTTACATATATTCTGCCCTTAAATATGTTAGTTAAGAATCTTGTCATTTATTAGATAGAAATATATATGGTAAATTATTTTATTAGTTGTCAATAATTAGTTTATTTACTGTTTTACTGAGTATCATCAGCCAATTCAAATTCTCTACAGTTTTTATATATTCCACTGATGAAATTTAGACATTAAAACTCGCTGACCTTTTACTAAAATCACAATCTACATTTCATTTCATCATATTAATAATAATTTTTCATTAAAATTTGATAAAATTAAACAGGATGTATTTTCAGTCAGAAAGATAAACCAAATATTAAAAATAGTTACGCTTAGAATACCAACACGTAAATAAATTATATTTGAATTCTATTAAAAAATTAGTTGTGCTGAAGAGAACTAATAGTTCAAAATCAGTAGTCGATATTCATTTTATATATTTAGATATATTCAGAAGAGTATTGACACTAAAATTGATATGATTACCTTTGTAATTTAAATCTAATTGCTCAGCCCCTTGTAAGTGATTCACTGTAAGAAAGACTATGGCTAGTGATTATATGTTTTATTTGTTTTTATTTCAATTATTATATAAAGGAAATTCTTTAGGATCTTTTTAAAATGCATTTTGCTAATATTATATTTTATATACACAATAAAATAAATACTTTACTGTACTCATAATAATGTCTTTCTTAATAAATTGTGATTGTTTTTTCTTAACTAAACAAAAGTTAATAAAATTACCTTCAACTTTATAAACAATCTATTGACTTATTAGGAAATTCAATAATACGTTGAAATTATTCAGATATATGTAAACATATAAAATATAAAGTATAATATTAAAATGATTTGCATAAATTAAAAATGGAAACAATATGAAATACGAATATTTTAAAAACTTGTTACTGTCTTACAGCTTATTTCGTTATTATTATGGAAATAGCTAAAAAAATATAAAAATTTCAAATATTACATATATATAATAAATGATTAAACTTTACCCATTAAATGAAAAATATCTTTTGATTTTGGTTCCCGTGATTCAACATTTCAAATTATTTTAATTTCAATTTAAGGCATTTTATGTTCAAACTACCCCAAATTTTAGTCATATCATTTTATGTTATATTTAAGCACACTGATTTTGACTCATTAGGTCGACAATGACAAATAAATCAATAAGAGTATTTTTTTCCTTATTAAAATTCAGGTAATTGGTTTTAATTTAAACTTCCTTTGCATTCTTGTTTTAATTAAAAAAAAAAAAATTCACATCATTCAAATTTATATAAAACAGAATAGCACTTTATTATAAAAAATGTTCAAAAGTATTAACGAGCATAAGATTGTTATTAAATTAATTTAAAATTTTTTAATTAAAGCATGAACATTTTGTAATTATAATTTGAAAGTTTATCATATTGTTGCTTTTAAAGAAATTACATTATTTCTCAATAATCATCGTTAATAAAATTATTATATATTTTTATTAAAAAGTTAAAAATGAGATACATAGAAAATGTTATTGGCAAATGTACGTATTTAAAATTATATACCTACATAACAATTTTTTAAACTTCTTACATCACATAATAAAAGTATAATTTATGAACATTAATGGGAATATTTGTAATATTATTATTAATATGTAATTTTTTATGTTGCGATAATATGTAATTCATATAATATTATTTTTAATTATAATAATAATTTTAAAAAATTTCTAATTAAAATTGATTTAAAAATTACTACATTATTATAATGGTTTGATAATTTGCATTTTTGGTTTATCAGTTGAAGATTCGCAAAAAAATTATCAGCACAAACAACCAAGAAGAAATTACCAGAAAGTTTAAATAAAAAATAATTACAACTTTTAGATATTGAGCATACATAATTTTAATTCAAATTTACCAACTATCTTTGATATAAGGTACTGCTCAGCTTTTGGATCGGTGAATAGAGGTGCTAGTTTAATAATAAAATTTCATACATTGATAACACTTGAGAATAGCATAATATATGACGTTTATTTGCTGTATAAGAATTTTAATATTTAAATTTTAATATTTTGAGAATCGAAAAAATTACTAATCGTTTAAAATAATTGTTGTTTTGTTTGAGATACAATATTCAAATTTTATGTATGCAAGCACAAATATTGTTAAGTTTTATATTTGTTAAATGTTGAAATTTTATTAGAATATATAAAATTATAAAATATTTCAATATTTACAGTTTCAATTATTAAAAGTTAATAATTAAAATTTATAACAAAAAATGTTAAGATATTTTAATGAAATCTTTTTTAATGATTTCACAAATTTTATGACATTTTAATGTTGTCACATTTAATGTTACAGTTACAAGCTAGTATATTACTAGCCAATATTTTTTCTAATTAATCCAAAATAATTAGTAATTAAATAAATATAATAAAACTTACGTAATCAACATATTATATTTATCCTTTTATGTTGTCGGCAGATTTACTATCTGCACGCTGTAAATTGAAGAGGATTTATTAAATAAAAACGAACAAAAAAAAAATAATTAAGAACTTCTTTTATTATTATTTTTCCTTGTAATTAATAACAATAATGAAAATTTAAAATTTAAATATTTTTTAAACATATACTAAACAAATGATTAAACGAAGCTTGTGAAAGCTTTATGAAAATGATGAACAAAATAAAAATACATAATTTAAATTATTTTTTTTTCTGATTATTAAAATCTATTAGAAATTTAAGTATTATAAGTAAAAAAAAAAAACGTATTGATTTTTCAAAGGATTAGATCTTTTGAGACAATGGTTTGTGTTCCAAGTACGAATATAAATTAAAATTTCCCTTCATTCGTTACACTATATTTTTAGCTACATTTATATAATAACTGAATGATTGAAAATTAATTTATAAAATAGTGGAATTTATTTATTTATTTTTTTCAATTATACTTTTTGTTAAATGCAATTTTCTTCAAATGTCAATATAATGGTAAAGATAATAGTCTCACTGAAGTCAATTACCTTAATTTATTAAAACCAGAAATATTTTGAATTATAAAACTATTAGGTAATATATCAAAAGGAGTGGTTTCGTTATCTAGTTTCAATTTTCAATCGATAATTTAAATTTATGTCAGCTATACATAATATATTATAGCATAAATTATTTATTAAATAATAAAAAAAATAATGAAAATGAAAATTTTAATTTTTTTCATATGATTGTATGTAACGTATGTTTAACAGAATAATATAGGTCATATTTAACAGAATAATATAGGTCATTCGCATATGCAAGCGAATGACATATATTATTTCGTTTATGTGTAGGCTGACTGAATATTTTAAAATTTTAATATAAATAAAAGTTTAACAAAATCGTAGCCTTTGAAATACAATAAAATGTAGATGATGTAATTGGACAATTATCACCGTTTTTTATTACGCAATTATTTCTTGTATATTTGAAACATATTATGTGAATGTTATTTTTTTATAGACAACCATAGTATTGCCATTGTTAACATTTTAACATTTTCATTTTTATTGAATTTCTGATAATGTTTTATGTAGGCATAATGAAATATGTTCAAAAGAAAGCGAAAAATAAAAAATCACATGGAAAATGTATGTAACATTAAAGATACACATTGTAAGACATTTTACTAGGAATTGAAATTTATGTCATCATAATCATTATCATTTAGAAAAATGAACGGATCTATTAGGGGAAAAAAATTAAATTGCACAGTGGCGCAATCGGTAAACAATTGGTTAGTAAAACCAATAAGGATATCATTCATTATGATCAAGAAGAAAAGTGCTGGATCTTAAACTTTAGCAATTAGGCATTTTGGTCCACTATTTTAATCAAAGATATTTATACTGATTACATAACAATAACAAGCAATAATTTCAATGGTAATTAAAATATTTAAACGGATAAATAAAATACTTAGTTTAACACAAATTTCATACGGTTTTAATAACCTTATCAAAACATTGTGCACAATTCTCTATCAACTATAATTAATTGAATTGTGTTTATAGTTTTTTCTAGCAACAGTAAGAATATTTTACAATATCAATCGTCTATATTTATCCAAAATTAGAATGATGCATAATTCAATAATTCTTATGATAATTCAATTCCACGATGTCATTACGAATCAATTCATTTTTATAATATCCTTAATAATGAAACCATCGTCCATATTGAGCAAATTAAATTCACAATGAAGTTTTTAATTTGTTATGTTTGTCTGTGATAAAAAACTGAATACGTTGCTTATTGTGAACATTCCTTAAACTGCTACGTTGAAAGTAATGTTAAAGCTTTCTGAAGCTTTAATAATTTAAAAAAATTATAATAGGATGATATAATATAGATTTTAATTTATAATATAAAAACTAGAATGTTTTTGTAAATGAAATTATGCAGTAATAAACCAAAAAAAACGATAATATTAAATTGCAGATAATTACTTTAGTTAATAGAATATTTATTGTAGCTTTTATACAGAATAATTTGGTTTACAATAAAACAACTCATGATAACAATATTGCAGTTAATGATATTTCTTTCAAGCATTACTTCCTTAAACCAATGGTTAAAATGTTTTCTGTTCATTTTACAATATACCAATCATTGTATCGTGTCTTTTTTCCTCTGCAAGAAATGTTGAATGCAATTTATACCGTTTAATATGTGCAAAATTTAGGCCTTCAAATTAACTTTCGATTTCACATACACGACTGGCTTACACTAATTATATATAAATATAAATGTACAACATAACATAAATACACTCGTATGTATTTTAAATAAATAAAGTTTTCCAACTTTAAAACAATTATAAAATCACTGTTTTCATCTATAAAAGACTTAAGACACACACGAGTGATTACTTCATAATAAAATATTTGTATTTACCATTACCACTAACAAACAAATTTTAAATTAAACATTCGATTTTGTTTATTATTTTAATAAACTACAATATTTTATTTGCCTTTTAAATATCTTCTTCTTCTTCTTTCGTAAGGTCATGGACCTGTGTTTTTCTAGGACTTTTTATTCTCTGTTAATTTTGAGATGCGGATGTCCAACTTTCTCGTAATCTCTTCGGAGACCTACCTATTGGCCGTGTGCCACCTGGGTGATTTTTTTCTTGCAATATTTGCGATTCTGTTCTCTGGCATTCTATCAACGTGGTCTCTCCAGTAACGTCTTCTGGAC
>JANSTX010035588.1:0-13505 GCA_027564355.1 Penthetria funebris | reverse complement strand
AATGCATTAATAATATAATATAGAAATAAATTAAAATAATTAAAATCAAATAATTATAAATATTGAAATGAAAACTTAATTTTGAAAAAAAAATCGCCATTAAAATTTAGTTTTTCTTATAAATTTTTAATTCTATTAATATTTTTGATTAATAAATTATTATGTACTAGTATTTTCATTTCAATTATATAAATAGTGTAATTCAAAGAATATGTAATCATAAAATATCAGCATTTATTAAAACAAATAGACAGACATTATTATGTTTTTTTTTTTATTTATTGTATTACATAATTATTCTGAAATTGTGATCAAAAATGATTGCTGTATCTCCAGTTGGTGGCTATCGCCATATATGTAGTTTTATACTAACATCATAAGCAGCTATAATTACAATGTGTAACTGCTTCTAATTCGATCTACTAACACGTATAGTGTACGAATAAATTGAAGTCAGATGGGTTTATGTACTGATAGAATCAGTAAAATATACACTTCCTGGAATCTTCTGTTTAATAGAAGATACGCTCGTTTAAAATCAACATGGCAAAAAATTGTCATCAAGGAATGTAGCACCAGTGGTACAAAAGGTGGTAGTCAAAGAGATCATTTATAATATATTCGTTAATGAATTATGCGTTCACGAGAAGTAAAGGCCGTGATGGTATCGATTTTTAAATTCTAAATTATTGTAACAATCTAAGGTAATCTATTGTAAACATGTGTTACTTCAAATCATGCATTTTTCAATATTTATTCTCGTTATTTTCAACACATTCAAAAGTTTCTTCTCTTAAGGTATAGTATTGACTAACTGAGAAATTCTATTTCCATTAGATGGAAATAACGTGTGTAATTGTGCATTCTTTTTTTCTTTTTGTTTTGGTTCACTTTGCATACGTATCGGCTATTAAAGATTTAGATTGCCAAAATATCTACTAGTTAACTTCTGACTAAAGTACGAAGTATTGAAATAATAGTTGAAATCCACAACGGAACAAAATAAGTCAATGAATTAAGTTTAATAGTGATTTATATACGCCTGAAAACATTCTGTTTACATTTGCCGTCAAATGATGTTGTTCAGATGTCTGCTTGCTAATAGTTAACGCGAGTGTCTAGCTAATTGACACAGTTAAATATTGTTTAATACATTATCGAATGTAATTATTTACGAAACAATATTATATCGCCTCTGTTAGTCTCTGGGTTTCGATTAACCATTTCAATGAGTTGAATTCCTGAAGTTCTAATTTTATTTACCATCTCAAAGTAACATTCATTTGGGAACATCATTTTAATTTACCACCATCAAATTTAACTCAGCTTAAATGGTATGTGTTAGAATGAAATATTTAAGTTTCTGGATAGGGAGGGTACCAACAGATTCAGACAACAGACATATTATTTATATGTTTCAATTATTTAAAAACTACAGCAATTTTAAAATATTAGTACCTAATACATTGAGACGGAAACATAGATAAAAGAGCTTATCTACTGAGTGGTATGATTTGAATTTGAAAATTATTTGCACCAAATGCAATACACTGCATTTATGTTGCAACATTTCGGATTCGTATTCGGAATTGTTTGAAAATATTCAATATGTAACCACATATAATATTTATTGTATAAAAACGAACACAACCCGGTAGGGCTGAGTAAATCAGTTAAAACCTATTTGACATTTGTGTAAGAATTAAGCTTTTCATTGTACACACAAATAAAACATAATTCTAAGTACATATTTAATATTCACAATGTTTTAGAACTATAAGATATAAAAAAAATAATAAAGATTGAGATGTCATCAAATCAAGAAGATTTAACAGAATCTATTCGTCAATATACAAATCAGGTATCTAAATCAGATAGCTAATCATTTTTTAAGCAAATTCTTGAATAAATTAATAGCTAACGCAAGTTGAAAATGCACTAACAACATGTAACTCTGTTTCTGAAAGAGCTTCACTACTTAATTTGAAAGAAGATTTACAGGAGTTATTGAAACTAACACAGGAAATATTCACGGAACAATATGACCAAACGTCCAAGGGAGCAGCGACAAGTTCAACGAATAAGAATTCGTCAATTATTGATAATGATGATCAATTTTCCGGTGAAATGGCATTATTCTTAAAAGAAGTGAATGAAACTGAAAAAGTTACATTAGCGTCAGTAAATGACGAAGGGAATACCGATGAACCAGATGCAGTTAAATGCGATACTCACTTTGAATCTTTAAAGGTATAATTATTTGTCATTTATTGAAATTTACGAGTACATTTTGTAAAGCAGAGATCTGATAAAATTATAATTAATATTTTTATTTTGTAATTTTTAAACATATTTTCTCGCATACAATCTGACACAGATGTTTTTAGGGGTGACAAGTGTACACATAAAGTTGAGTACTGACTTTGTATGACAATTTTATAATAATTAGAATATTCTTCAATCATAACTATTCTCTCCTACTGTATATGTAACAGAAGTATCTTTCATTGCTTCGCAATAAATATTAAAATGATAAAATAAAATAGCCTTTGTTTTCGTATATTGTCTGAAAATTTAAAAACCAGTTTTATTTAAGTGTATCCCCTGATCACATCTGCCACAAAATGTATACATCGTAAATTTAATCAATTTAATTTTATCATTTTGTAAGTATTAGTTTGGAACTTTTTTTTGTTGATAATAATTCAAGGCAGAACTTAATGAAATGATCGGTAAAAAATGTTCTGCACCGCATATACATGCATGGGGTGCTAAAGCATATCATAATGCATTTGTATGTGGTTTGGATGATATAACCGAATATAATGAACAAGATTTGAATACGGTTAAGGTTAAAGTATTATTTACAAATCCAACTCATCGTGAAATGATACCTTGTTCATATTATCTTGATGGTGACTGTCGTTTTGACGAAGAAAAATGCAGGTAATTTAAATATATTATAAACTTTCGTACAATTAAATTAGGTATTTAAAAAAAAATAAATATTTATTAAATAGATTCTCTCATGGTGAATTGGTTGAATTTAATGAACTCAAAGATTATCAAGAACCAGATTTTTCATTATTAGAAAAAATTAAATTACTTGTATTAGTTAAACAAGATGATCGCATTTGGTATCGTGGCAGAATTGTTACAAGTAATTTTGCCGATAGAATTTGTAAAATTAAATTGGAACAAAGTAATAAAGAAGTTGAATGTAATTTTGAAAATATTTTGCCAATTCAAGAGGGTATGATGATATTAAATTTAAATTTATGGTAAAATAAAATTAGATTTGGTTTTTATATTTTACAAGAAAATGATGATAATTCATCAAGTGATATTGATTCATTATCTGATGATGATTCAAATGTTGTCAATAGTGAGCAACGACATTCAACAGAGTTATTACTACAAATAACAGATCAACCACTTGGTAAATGGGAAAAATATACAAAGGTAATTATGTCAAAATAAATAATATTTAATAGAAATTAAAGTAAATTTTCGTACTTATTTTAGGGATTTGGATCGAAGATAATGCAAAAATTCGGCTATGTTTATGGTACAGGATTAGGACAAAATGGTGAAGGTATATATTGATTTTTATGCATACTAGTAAATTTTATTATAAACTATTTTTATGTATTATGACAATTTAATTACTACAATGTTATGATGTAATTACACAACGTAGTCGTGAGTTGTTTTAGTATGCTAGTCAACCACAGCCCATTCGTCGATAAAACCGAATGATTATTCTTTATGTAACAGAATTTATTCTTCGAAATATGTAATTTATTGTAAATTTCTCTACGGAAGATTTCAGCTATGTCTTAACCTGTAAATTATAATTTTCAATATGCATGTACTCGTAACAATGTTATATTAAAATTTTTACAATTGAAAAATACAAAATAAAATTATAATTGTAACCTAATCGATGAACACGACATTCAGAACCTTTCTTTTTTCATCATTGTTAACATATCAGGAATTGACAAATATATTGTGCACAAGTTTCTAGTTACACCTCATATAGATTAATATAGGTTTATGTATTGGTAGTTGAGGTATTAGTCAATCATTCCATTTTTAATATGGTAATGTAGTTATGATTAAAAAAGTATTATTATAATGTTAAACCAACATGTTCGTAGTTATTATATTTTCTTATTTATTTTAGGTATTATTACACCAATTAGTGCTCAAGTACTTCCACCTGGACGTAGTTTAGACCATTGTATGGAATTGAGAGAACGTGCAAATGGTGATAAGGATCTATTTAGTGTGGAACGAAAATTGAAACGGTTAAAGAGAAAACATGAGGTCGCCAATGTAAAAGCATATGAACGTGAAAAACAAAAAGTTGATTTATTTAGTTTTATAAATGAAAAAGTATTTACAAATAATACAAATAAAATTGTACACAAATTGAATGCAGCCGATGAAAATATTAAAAATCATTCAAATAAGAATTTAAATGTTGTAAGCTTACAAATTAGTGAAAATATAAGAAAACAACAGAAAGAAATTGATAAAATTAAAGATTCATTGAATCGCCATAAAAATGGTTCACCATTACATAATAAATTATCAAATCAATTGCAATCAATGATCGGTGAATTGGAAAGACTGCAAAAATCAGAATTAGACATTTCAAATGAACAAATATTCAGAAAGGATAAAACAAAATTAACTGTATTTTAAAATAAAAAAGAATTGAGTGGATATATTAAGAAAAGAAGAAAAATAACAAAAATAATTTATTTATGTCATATTAACTTAACTGTAATAAAATGGGATATAGTTTTTTCTAATATGTTAATTTTCTTTTCTTTTTTTTTTTATATATATATAAATATCAGTGTCAGTGGAAAATTATTGTCGGGACAACACTGAATGTATTTTGGGACAACACTGAATGTATTGAAAATTTAATGGAATATTCACATTATGCTGATTATCAACAACAGTTGAATTCTTTATTTAATTCAATGCATAAATAAACAACAAATTTAAGCACATAAAAATTACAAAATAGCTTATGATCATTTTTATATGATGACGAATGGAGTGGTTGACTATCATCAAGTTTACTCAACCCATCATTTATCTTGACCTGGTAAGTCAATCATAATTTATGTACGTGTAAGGCTAAAAAGATTATGTTAAATGTGATTGTCGACTAGTTGAAAAAAAACAGCTCAACAACAAAATAGGTAGCTGAGAATGTATGCACCACTCTACTGTAGTATTCACATTAACATCAGATAAATTAGTAACATTAAATTATTAGTTGCAATGTAATATTGATGAATGAATGAAACATTAAATTCTAATTTAAAATGATTTAATATATAATATACACAATAGTATGTCCATCAAAAATTATGAATTATTTCGATTTAAAATTGCGTTTGTTTCGGATTTAATTATTAGGCCAACAATTTTTAGTATTTCTTGTTGTGAAAATGATTCTCTATCTAATATATTGGCAGTTAATTTTTGATAAAAATTATTCATAATTTCTTTAATTAAATCATTTTGATTATTACATTCCTCTCTAATTGATAACGATTGTATACTTAACTGTTCAAATGAATGTTGACATTCTTTGAAGTTAAGATTTTGTTTTTCTAATTCAAATTCTAATTTACTTTTACTATTCTCAATTTCTTTGCATTTATTTATTTCTATTTTTAAGGAATTTTCTAAATCGCTAATTTTCGTATTCTTTTCAAAATTTATTTTTTCCAAATTTTCAATATCCCCCCTAAGATTAACAATTTCACATTCCATTCGTTCCAATTCATTTAATTTTTCATTTAATATTTTATTTTTTTCTTTTAAATCTATTAATTCATTATTTGGATTAGAATTTAATTCAATATTTGATTGAGAATTTATTACTGATTTACTTTCAATATGGACGATTTTTGTGCGTAAAACACGGTTTTCTTTCTTTAATTCAACAATTTTTTCCTCTAATTCCAATATTTGATCATCAAAATTTTTATTATTTACATATTGACTGTTATTATTATTACTGTTATAATTTCGGTCGTAATTAATCAAATCAATTTTATCTAAAACTTTATCAATTCTTGACTCTAATTTTGATAAATTCATTCGTACTTCTGTATTTTGCATACGATTTTCACTTAATATGGTATTTATAAATCCTTGATCATTTTGCTGAATATATGGTGATGTATTCGTATATGTTATTAAACTATTATTAGATGATGTTATTGAAGAATGGGTAGTAGATACAGTAGGTAATATTACTGGTACCAAATCTTTTGACGATTGTATTGAATTTGTTGTAAGATTACGTCTTGGATAAACAATTGGCGGTATAATTTTCTTATTATCATTATCAGATGAATCACTTAAATCTGTCGTTGAGACAAGATTTGGTAATGGTTGTCCCATTTTTGCCATACGTGTTAAAATACTTGATTTAGTTGATACATTTTTTGGATTTTCAATTATTTCATATTTTTGTTTACTATCAATTTCATCGGATTTCAATATTGGTTCTTTGTCTTCATTAATTTTATTATTATCATCCAAATTCTGAATATTACATTTGCCTTTAATTTCTTTAAGAAATAATTCTCCTTCATTATTCTCAAATGAAATACTCCAAAATATGTTTTCATTATCTTGAAATTGGAAATAGTTTTGTTTTACAAATATGTTCGTATCGCTTGTGAAAAACATAGTTGACAAAATGTTCTGTTTTGTTCTATATAAAATTAATTTTAAATTATTTAAATTATTTTTTAATAAAGCTAAACCAACTTTTCCTTGTGATATATTTTCTTTGTTGATTCTAAAAATGTAACAGAAAAAAAAAAACAAAATTGATTATAAAATTGACAATTTTGAACAATTAAGACATAAATGTCTGAAAATATATATTTATTTAACATCTTATCTACTAATGGTCACTGCAAACCGTAAAACAATTATAGTATACGTCAGTGAAAACAAATGGGAATATCACATTTTATAATATTCAACTAAGAAGAGTTCACAAATAGGGCTAATATAACTAATTTTGTTGAACAAGTACCAGTACTGTACCAGTACTGTACCATTTAATTGAATAACGAAATGTATCTATACATAAATTGAATTTAATATGAGGTAGAACTTTTCTGTATAACAAAATCAATTTTAAGTCCATTATAAAACCAATTTATAAACAAACTGCCTGATGTAGATAATTCAAAAACTTTTAACTAAGTTGAAATTTTATGAATTTTGTCGTTGATTTATCACACAAATTTCATTACATCTTACTTATAAATTAAATATTAATACAATTAATTTGTAATAACATTTCATTACTACACGAAAACTTACAATTTATAAGATAAAACAACTTTTGCTATTACAATTTCCCAATCAATTTTCTCTAACGTTTTTGTGTCATCTTTTGGCTTTTGTTGTGAAATTTTTTGCTTCGGTGGAATATATTTTAATGATGAATTTTGTTCTTTTGACGGCTCCAATGTGACACCAAAAATATTTGAAAGATTTGCTCGTGAAATGCTGCAATTAATATACGAAAAAAAAGAAAAATCAATTTACCTGGAAAATTAGATATTTTTATAATTCGAATCATAATATTGGACTGAAATAAAAGATACTCTAACGTTGCCAAAAAATATACTCGAACAGTAATTAATAAATGTTTTTTCATATAAATCACTAAAGTTTTTATTACATTGCAGTGTTAATTTATAATTTAAGAGAGGTCTGAACATATTTTTTTTTTGTATCAAAGATTTCACAAGCGAGCCATATGTGTAATAAATGTGATCATACATTCGATTATACAATCTACTTTAATGTCTTCGGTGCAATAGACTGGATTGAATTTTATATCAAGTCATGTTGATCAAACGTAATGATATGATGTAAGTCGTGACGAGATTACTAAACCCATCTTTATGTCCATGCAATGTCAATGGTAACTCGATTATAATCACCTGGATTAAATTTTTTTTCAAATGGTAATTTCTACTGTAAATTGAATTTCAATGGTTAAAGGTCGAATTTCAATTCAGTTTTTTTTAAAATTATAATTATAATTAGTGCCAAAATATCTCGCAAGTTAGAATATTAGAACCGTTTTAGTAAACACGTGGGATGTGATTTGTATGGTGGACAAAAAAAAAATTTAAATAGAAAGAAACCTGTAAATAAATATACATAAAATTCATCAGTATCCGCTGTAGCATGGGTTACGCATTTCCAAATTTTATTTACTAACACAAAAGACTTTTATTTGCGACATGCGAGGCACAGAGTTCAAGATAATAATTTTTTTTTTCAACAAGCAACTAAAACATTGAAAAAAAGAAAATCTCCTGGTATTGATGATATCTCAAATATGGTGGGGACAACTAATTGCTGACATTTGTTAAACTGTTAAATAAATTACTTGAACGTAATGACACACACACAGATTGGAGAACTAGTGTCATAATATCTAAATTCAAGGAGGGTAGTAAAACTGATCCGAGAAACTATCATGGTATCACTTTATTAAGTGCCGTTCAGAAACACTTCACTAAAATTATTGGCTATAAAATTACGTAAAAACATTGCGATTTGCGATGAACAGAATGGCTTCAGAAAGAATAAGTCAACTATTGACTCGACATTCATATTACAAGTTGTGGTGAATTCCATTTAATACAACACACCGACTTTCATGTGTTGAGTCGAACTTGTACAAACTTTCGACCGTATCGAACTTGCCGTTATAAACATTTAAGAAGAATCTAACATCCAGGCCAGACATAATTTGTCTAATAAAGCAATTATACCAATATAGTTCAATATGGTTATGAACAAAATCATACTGGAAATCAAATCTACTGGAATTGTTTATAGAATGGAAAGTCAACTGTTCAGTATCACGATTTGCAACGTCTATTCTTTGCATTCAAATAATACGTTGAAAGTTTAAACTTGTTGGATATCTACCATGAAAACAAAATCAATTGATATAACCGAAGAACTAATAAGATGCAAACTAGTGGTAGATAACATACCAATTGATCAAGTTATCAGCTTCTATTACTTGAGTGCACAAACAAGCACCTATCGAGATGTTAATGCAGAATTTCGCTATCAAACCAATAAGACTGCATCAATATCAGGATGCCTTCGTGATGTCATTTGGAGAAACAAAATTATTTTATTAAAAATCGAATTTATAAAACATGTGTAAGACCTATTTTAACATATGCAGTGGAAACCCGCAATGGTATATCCAGAACTAAATAACATATGAGGACAATAGGAATGAAGATCTTACGTATAATCACCGGCCATTCAGTCCAGAGAGATAGAATCAGAAGTGATGATACGTCGAGATGAATGTCAAATCTAAGACATATTAAGATGGACAAGAACCAGCATGCGTTATTGGAGAGACCATTTTGAAAGAATGCCGGACAATAGAATCGCAAATATTACAATGAAACAATACCCAAGTGGAACACAGCATATAGGAAGTCCTATGAAGAAATGGCGAGAAAGATAGACATTCACATCACAAAATTAAATTATTAGACACACACAGGGTCAATGATCTCACGAAAGAATAAGATGAGTTATTTTTTTTAAATTAAAAACTATATACAACCTTGGATCACCAAAAAAATCATCATCATCTTCACCGACACTAAAATTCATTGTCGTTTTTATATTTTTATTATTTATTTTCTTTTTTCTTTTTCTAATATATTACTAATAAAAAAATATTTAAAATCAAATGCAAATAATTAAATGAATTATAAAATAAAAAATATGAATAAACATAAAAGTGCAAAGTTGATAGTATTTTATATTGACATATGTTATGGAATGTGTTCAAAACAAAAATATATGTTATCGAAAAAATCATTCGTTTTATTTGATATTGATTTAAATATTGTGAAATTGATTGCACACGGCATTAGTACACCGCAATAACATTTAACGCAACGTTACTGCAACAACGTTTAACGCAACGTTACCACAACAATTTTCCAAATAATCATCAGACCTATTTAATTTCAGAAAATATTGCTCATGATAAAACAAAGACATAAACATTATAAATATTTATAAAAATAATTGAATTATTTTTGGGTATTTTCATCCTTGATAATGAATCCAGAGAATACAACCTTTTATATGTTATTATTATTTTATTTTATTTTTTTTTTTAAATACCCATAAAATGTATTAACCATAATATATTTATTCAAATGTGATGATGGTATTTTCTTTCAATTTTCGAATTTCTTGAATACTCTGCTTTAACATAATATTCCATATGGTAAATGAACTAACTCAATTACAATCTTTCCGTTTTGTTTACATATATCGTTACTGTTCTAGTTCGATGTAAAAAATGAAACAACAATAAAACAATAACAACAAATCGACTCTGACGTCACATTGATACCTATTTCTTTGTTTGAATGCGATTTCAAAATTAATACAGAAAAAGTCATCTCAAGGTTTTGATGAAAAAATTTATATCTCTTTAAAACAAAAAAAAAAAAAAAAACACACAGTGCAGTATTTAATTAATTTAACTTTTAGTTAATATTACCGTGGTTTTGGATTGATTACTACGAATTATTAATGTTTTTATAAATTGGTGTAAAGTAATTAAATTAAGTTAAAAAAAAAAAAAAAAAAAACGTGGTTTACTAAATATATTTGGTAAATTCAATTACGCGAAAGTCATGGAGGTCATACCAAATGGTAAAAATTATTTAGGTTCAGCTGATGTAAATGATAATCAATCCAAAACCACGGTAATTAAAGGCGAAAACGAACAAATTGCCAATAAGGATGAGAGTAAGTACAGAACATATTTTTTTTTTCTAATATAATTTTAACATAAAATAAAGAACAAACCACATGTATTTTATTTTTTTCTTCTTTAACTTTATTTTTTTATTTTTTATTTTTATTTTGTTTTTCACTTAATTTCCCCCAAAACACAGTGTTACAATTACATGATTTTTTTTTTTGTTTACATAAGAATATAATTATAAGATTAATATAAATAATATTACTAATGATGTATTTATTGTTTTCTTTCTTTTTTTTTTTTTGTTTTTTTTTTTTTTTTTTTTTTGTTTGTGTGTATATAGAATTAATATCGGAGCTAAAATCTCAAATCCCTGATATGAACAATATTTTCACAATCCATCGTCGAATAGGCGAAGGAACATTCAGTACAGTTTTTTTGGCATCACTAAAGTGTCATGATAAATTGCCACAGCAAAAGAGAAAATACTTTGCTGTAAAACATTTGATACCAACAAGTCATCCGAATCGTGTTGAAAGAGAGCTTAAATGCTTACTTCAAATTGGGTAAGTTATTAAATAATTGATGTGGGTTGTGAAGGAGTTATATTTTTAATTTAGGCAAAATCATATTTTTTTATATATAAATTATTATTTTTACAAAAATACTATAATTATGCGATTTTAAATTTTTATATAAATAAATGAAAATAAAAGTAGCAGCTCACATACAAGTATGTACGTACATTGTCTTGTTAAAAATCAATGACCTTTATCAATTAAAGTTCTATTTTATTTACTGAAAGATATACAAAATAAAAATGTATTTCTTATAATCAGCGACGACTCCCACTTGAAAATGACAGAAAAAAAAAAAAAACAAAAAAATAGTCATATTTTTTATCTTATTTGATTAAAATAAAAATAAAATTTCAAGTTCTTAATACTGCAGTTTAAGATTTGCACAAGTTATACTAAACAATAACAGTTTTTTTTTTTTCTTTATTTCATTTTTAAAAAAATGAAAAATAAATAATAATCTATAAATAGATACGTTAATGAAAACAAAAAAAAAAAACGAAAATTAATAATGCAAATATTTTGAATGCAATCGTTTTAATAAAATAATAAATACATTTATTTATTTATTTTTATTATTATATATGCATACATATGTTTATATATGATAAATATATGTGTGTTATTTAGAATAAATTTTAATTCATATTCATAGAACAATAATACGTACTTGTATAAATAATATAAATTTTTAGTTCAAAGAGTTGTATCTTGAAAGTTGTAATCCTTGAGATAAAAATTAATTGTTTTAAAAGACTGGTTATAGACGCAATTACATGGACAATTATTATTATTGCATTCTTTGTAAAATCTAATTTACTAATCTCACTTGGCATATTTTTATAAAGTATAGACAGAATGCATTTTTATAATTGATTTTTATATGGCTCGGAATATCAGCAATTTTACTCTATCTACTCGTATATTTTTTATTATAATTGACATTGTCTTTTTTATTGGATACGATTTTTTTTTTGTTTTTAGTGTAATCTGTAAATTTTTATTACAAATATTGATAAAATGTACTAATTGATTACTGATGTTTTCTACTTTACATTAAACCAATTTATCGTATTAGTTTACATGTGTACATAGGGGTGGTTTACATGTGCACATAGTTTCTAATATGTATGTAACATAAATTAACTATGTATAATTGCCCAATATACGATCAAATATGATTTTATTTAGTTATACAAGTTTGTTAGTGAAATGTTTTCTCAACAAACGTAATATTTACATTTTTTTTTTGTTTTTTGTTTTTTTTTTTTTGTAGCCACTATCACACGTTATTACTGATATATATATATATTGTAATCGAATTATCGGTGACACCATGCTGAATTGAAGATGAGTAAGTCGGCCACGCCATTCGTCACCCAATGTATATTTTACACGTAAAACAATAAACTCATTTAATAAGTAATTATGGAATTTCAACAAACCATTTGGATAGATAAGATATAATACATACGATTTATATATTATTTCATTATCCACAGAGATTAATTTCTCTGATGCACTTTCTGTAATTGATGGCACGAATTGCTTTCGACAAAAAGTAATAAATTCAATTTTAAATGTTCCTTAATAAATACATTTTTTATAATTTCAACAAATTCATGATTATGGTTAATAATAGATTGAATATGGTTAATTTTAGCTATTTTATTGTTAAACATTCTACAAGTAATTTGTACACATTATGTATATATGATATATATTTATATATCGTCTAAATGAGTTTCACTTTCTTCATCTTTCTCAAAAAAAAAAAAAATTAATTAAAAATAAATATAAACCATTAATTATTCAATAAAATGTTGTTTACTACAGCTTAACATGTTAAATGTAAAAATGCAAAAAAGAAAAGAAATAAAAAAAAAATAAATGTTCTTTTTGACCTTAAAAAAAATATAAACCTCGCTAAACAAAACCTAAATATAGGTGACAAGCAAGAATATCGTTTGCACTTATTTTCATGATGAAAGAAAATTTTTAAGAAGTTTATCTCATCAAATGAATTCTTCTGTTAATTATTTTGATGCAGAAGGACAAGCGATGAATATAAATTAGTAATGGACTAG
>JANSTX010035577.1:0-13507 GCA_027564355.1 Penthetria funebris | reverse complement strand
TAGGTAGGCCTCCGAAGAGATGGCGAGAAAGTTGGACATCCGCATCTCAAAATTAACAGAAGATAAAAAGTCCTAGAAAAACACAGATCCATGATCTAACGAAAGAAGAAGAAGAAGCAAAATCAGTAGATTGAGTAGATTCGTATACGGATCTAAATAGATTTGCAATAGCTTATTTTTCTCTGCAAGTTTATAAAAATTATTATCCATAAAGATATCGATAGTCGTATGGTAATATATCTTAAACCTTTACGCACTGTTACTACTAAAATTCTGATACCACAAAACAGGTTATTATATGTGACAACTTATATGACAGAACTCGTTTCAAAAAACAGATACGCTAAATATATTTGTTCTATCGAAGAATCTTGTAACAAAAATCATATTAAATTATAAATTACTGAATTTAGTTTCGACAATGGCTTATCATTGATTAGTTTCCGGTTTTTTTTCTGTCATAACATATAAAACTGTTCGCAAGAAATAACCGCTATTTTACTGATCAATTATTGTCAGTTCTTACATAACTGTTCACTAAAATCTACAATAAACTCATTCTTGCAGTTTTTAAAAGAGTATACTATTATATTTCTAGTTCGTCAGTATTATCATCATCTCGACCACGAGCATATAGCGTAAATAAACAACCGTATAGTTCACGTTATCTGGCCAGTACCATCACTTCACTTTTTCTTTATCCACTGTTACTAGACTCCTTAATGACGATTTTTCGTAACTTTTTTTTTGACTGAGCCGAGTTCTCTATTACATTGGTGATGCCAATCAAGTGCGTATTTGGAAATATCGTCGACCGATAAAATTCCCAGCAATTTTATGTATACCCATAAAATATTTTAGTTTAAAGTGACCGACAAAAGTGTCTGTTTTTTATCAATGAAATGTCGAATATTTCTCATACTGGTATATTGCATACAAAATATGTATATTATTTGGATTAATATATGATAGAAAAAATAATATATTTTATTTTGAATATTAATTAATGCAAATTTTAAAATTAATATGTTACATTATATGATCAGAATATAATATTAGGTCAATGACCTTAAATGATAATCTAATTTCCACTAATGAAATTTAAACTTTATACGGAAAACATGCTGTCATACATATAATAAAATGCAACATATTAGAGTATCCCTAAATTTCGAGACATTCTGAAATAGTTATAATAAAAATGCAATTTGCCTCTAAACTTCAAGACATTCAGATATAATCGGCCAAATAGTCGTCTCTGGCCGTGGGGTAAATGCAGTATCTTTTAAGCATATTGTTCATTACATTAGTTCAATGTTTGCATTAAACCTTATTCTAACCCCACAGTAAATAATTGGGACGTCAAATCATGGAATCGTGGGAACCATTATTTGACGTTATTCACCTGACCAAACAATTAATACCGAAAAAAATTACATAATTTTCTTCGTGTATTTACACTTATATAAATAAAATATTTTGATGACTTTAATGCGTTGCTGCGATGTTAATTGAGTATATAATAAATGGGGCACACTTATAGAATATTTTAATTAATTAAAGCTTATGTTATTATATTTTCGAAACTATAGATAAAAAATAAAATAATAAATAAATAAATTAATTTAAAAATTAAAAAATATTCCGAACTAAATTCGTATTTTAACTTAATTTGATTTGTTGTTACGGTGTGCAAATAATCCCAGGGCTGCGAAAATAAATACCTTTTATAAATTGGTGGAACTTTTAAATCTATATGTAGGTAATATATACGTTGTGTAAAGTGCTGTTCATGTAAATATAATAAATTCTTTGACATTAAAATTTCAAATAAATGTATTTAATTATGGTTTTTGGTTCATTTCTGTCATCAAAATAATGAAAATATTAAACGAAATGTGTTGAAATTTTGCAACAATGAACAAAAATCTTCCGTATCGAATTTTCATACTTGACAGCGTTGCATCGAAAATGTCCCAAATTACAAATTGTTATGTCAATCAAAATTATCGAAAATGAAATAACCTAGAAACCTTACATTTATTTATATTTTAGTGTTCCAAGAACTTAAGTATTTTCATATTCAAACAAAAATATCCTTTTTATTAGTGAATATTTTTGGCGGTACTTAAACTTCGTGTAATTTTTTAATACATTTTTTTACTATTATTAAATATTTTACAGATATAGTCTAGTGAGAAAAATTAGTTCTTTAACTATTATTTATAGATTTGAATTATAAAATCGACAACAATTTTTAAATATTAATACCCCATTGTTATCGACTACTCTCTACCGACTATAAATTGCGAACTAGTAAATCCCATCCAAACAAAAATGGCAGTATATTCATCCTGTATTTATATTATAGACAATCCTAGTTTTTGTATTACATGTATTTTTCGTTGAATAAAGCTTCGCAGTATGTGTAGCGTTTTAAACAATATATACAAAAATGGCAAAATTTTTGATTGTTTCACATATATGCAGGCAAATAAATAATAAGTAAAAAAAAAACTTAAATTTGGAAATAATTAATTTTAATATATAGACGATGTTTAATGATGAAGGATTTTGTCAAAGATAAAAAAGAATTTCTTCGTCAAATTTTTTAAAATGGTCTTAAATGACACATATAACATATGTCATATTTTAAAGGTTTTTATATGCGGATATTACATTGCATGGATGCATGTAATGAATCAGAATCAAATGCTGTTTTTAATGGATTAGATTTAACTAAAGTGAATAATGGTTAGACATAATTGTCAATATAATAGACTTGTCATGATCTTTCAACATTACTATTAAATATATAATACTGAAAATCAATCTCCAACATAAAATTTTAAATATTTAAACTATTTAAAAATTAGTTATATAGTTTTAAAAACAGTTTACAATATATGCTATTACACTTGAAACATGTGTTTTATATTCAATATCACATCGTTTAATCTTCATATAGTATTCTTTATATAACTTAGTGTAATAATAAAACTAGCTGTATATTTTAATGTACAATATACTCGTACATTGATATAAAATGAGGGTGATGTACATTCTCTTAAAGTCAAACAAACACAGTTTATATAAACAGGACACAAATTGATCCAAAATTTCACACCAAAAAAAAATATCCATATATCCATATTTAGTGTACATATTCGTATATGTATAAGAAATTGGATATAAATTCGTGAATGCACTCTAAATATAACCTATTTATATTAATATATATATATATAGTATTTATACTTCTATATATCCATATGTCTAAAATATATGATATTGCTGAATAAATATAGGACAGCTGAAAGAAATTGATTCTTAAAAATTCTTACTGCTGTCGATATGTTAAACTCAAAATACTATGGTAAACATTTTAATCTATTCTACATTTCAGTATGATGACAAATGTATTTAAAATTTTATATATATTTATGATAACTTGCACATTATGTAAAGAAAACAATCTTGTAGCTGTGTTAGCATATTATCAGAGTAACTCTAAAGATTTGTGAAAAGAGATTTCCATCACGTAAACCAACTTCCATATTTCTTACTATTACATATTACTTGTTATTCTTCAGAGAAATACGTAAATGATGACAGAATAATCTCAAATCTTAAGAGCATACAAATTACCTAATATACATATTTTGACTACAAAATTTTAAGTTAAAATCTTAAGAAAAGTACATGTAAAATTTACAAATAAGTAAAATTTTCTGAAGACTTTAGCTAACGACATGATTATTTTTTAAAAAATTACTATATTTCTACCGATTTATGCATGTATATTTAGAGAAAGCAAAAATCAGATAAGAAACCATTTGTATATTTAGGAATTATAATAATTTAAGGAATTTTAAATGACTAGCAAAAAATTCAAAGAAAAAAGACTTTACCTATTCCAGTAACAAATAATGTAAATGGAGAAAACAGACATTGAAAAGAAACCTCATCATTTGTAACAATATTCCTAATGTTATTGCCTATAATACCAGTAGGTATATAGGTCATAAATGGCAATCTAAAGAGAAAACCGGATTTCAATTATTCGAGAAATGTTTTGAAATTTTCGCAAATACATTAAAAAAAAAAACACTAAATGAACTGTGATTTTAATTTTGGTGTGCGTATAGAAGTACATGCGGGCAGTTGAAAAACAGGTAACATTATTTAAAATAATAGATTTTCTGCATATTTTGTCAATATTATAGTAGTGAATAGTGCAGCTGTGTAACAAACATTCAATTGTATATAATAATTACTGTGGAAGATGTGAAAATTTTGTTAAAACAAGTTTATCGTAGAAATGTATTTAAACCCCATCAATGTACATGATGAAAACATCAGGATAGCATGCATACATTATCAAAATAATGCGTTTATGTAACACTTATATCAACATCAACATCAACATTATCATCATCTCGACTTTTACTCTACGCCAGAGCCTGGGGCGTCAATGAACAATCGCCATTATTCACGATTTCTAACCAGTACCTTTACTTCATTCCATCCCCTTTCCACTGACAATAGTCTCCTTAATACACGCCACGTTCATTTTGGACGACCGGGTCTTCTAATACCCTGCGGATTTCAGTCAAGCTACTTATACATAGTGAAATAATTATTTAAATTCGTTCTTTTTACTGTTTTGAAGCAGTTTTAAAGTTTGCAAAAATAGTATAAGTAAATCCAATATTGTACGAATTCGATTAGAAATATATAATTGACAAGGTCATTTATTTAATTGTATTCCTAAAAAAAAAAAAAAATCTTGCACTTTTTAAAGTAGTGCGTCTTTGCTAATGAAGGCGCGCGGCTCTATTATTTGTTATATATTGTTTTTTTAACTCGATATTTTAAAAATTATAAATTATAGAAATGCGTACATACATACTTAATTGATCGTATATTTTTGTAGTTATTCATTATTGAAATCTTACCTGAAAATAAATAAGAAGAAAATATTAAAATCGATAAAATTTAAACTAATTATAATTATTGAATAAATTGGAATACATATTTATAATTTTATCATAGATAAAATAAAGACAACTGATTAAGGGGATCTTACTGGAATTTGCATGTTGTTTAAAATTTGTGCAATTTGCCACTCTATTTCTATGCAATTAATTTATAAGTAAATTAATTAAAAATAATTAATTATTAATACACTATTACTAATATGGCTAGGAGTAGTAGGGTTTTAAAAATTACCATATTTACATTATCAGTATATTGATATTCACTCTACCCAAATTTGTCAGGACATATTTTAAATTAATTTGGAAAAGATAAACATTGAAGTGACCGGGATGATTACTGTTTTGAAATAATTAGTCAATACTCTACGATAAATCATTTTAAAAAAAACCCTTAATTTTCTATATTAATACTCATTTTATAAATAACTCCATATATATTTTTCTAAAATAATATTTTATTTCAATCACATTTTTTAATTTAAATATACTTTAAAATTAGTCATTTTATAAAGATTTTATAATAATTTAATTATGTATGTAATAATTTAGCTAATACACACACATTCGTTGAAAAAATGTGTCTTCATCTATACTTTAAGTGTGTATTTTAAATTGTGTTATTAGCATATTATGCGTGTTATGTTGTAATATGAAGAATCAAGAGAACTTTGTAATTGTGAACAATACTAAAAATATTATATAATTTTCAACACAATTTGCTTCGGTAAAACTCTAACTTTACATATGCTCTAATATATAATTTTGAAGCATATAATCTGATATTTATTGTCCGATATGAAAGCATCCGAAAAGAAGATCCGAAAGAAATGATTATGTATACTGTGAGAAAGGTTCAAGTTCGTCCTTATGGTGTAATGAATTTAAACTACCTCTTAATTATCAAAGACTTGCATAATTAACCTATTTTATTGATCTGTGAACAGATGCAAATTAAACGATTTTATTTGTATGTATAAAAAAACATACATCATTAATGTCTGCAGAAGATATTTGGAGACAAACCTTTTTAAACCTTAATTTCATTATTACATTAGTTATTATCTAGTATTTTTTTATTTATAAATTTTAAATAATATGTAAATTTATTGGTGAAACATGGAAATGTTCGGTTTCGTGTTGCTTGACCATCTGTGACCATATGCATACCATTTGAAAATGAAGAATTAATAGCTATATTCTAGCAGTTTTAAGTAAATAATGATATTTGCTCACGTGTATTCTATTTTGCTGCGTTTACTTAGAATTTAGTTAAATTTACATTATTTGACTTTAATCAGAAAAGATTCAGCATTTTTTAATAAATTACAATACGAATATTAAAATACATTAACTATAGTTGACTTAATGGCGATATATATGTATATATAGTTAAAATTAAAAATATAATTCAACTCAATAGTGTTTCTGTTTTATTGAAAAACCACTTACAATATAAGCATACATTCTATTCAATTATGTTCATAAATTTTGGACATTTTCGAAATTCTAAACAGCAAGAAATCATTTTATAAACGAAATTTCATTAGCCTGGAAGCAATTCTTAAAAGAGCATCATAAACAGGTTCAACGAATTTTCGACAAACAAACTGATTTGTGATACATTGATCCGTTCACATAATAAGATGGTGATGTCGCTGTTGATTCACACTAATAACTAAATTATATAGGTGGACTTACATACAAGTCACATCAAATTCGTCTTCCAATCAGAATCAAAGTTACTTGCTGTAAAGTGAGACAGTTTAAAATATGGTTTAAGGTGGATTTCCATACTCATCTGAAGTTGCAAGTCATATAAAATTTTTCATCAACAGTCAATGAGAATCAAAGTTACTAGTCCCAACATGAGAATCTTTAAAAGATGGTGTATGTTTATCTTTAGAGATGGCTGCAGTCACTAAGTATGGAAATGCATCTTTATGTTTATATTTTGAGATGGCTGCAGTAATTTATAAGAGGTCAATAAAGATTTGAACCAGTTATTATACTCGTTTCAACTTGCAAGTTACATCAAATTCGTAATCGACAGTCAATCAGAATCAAAATTACTAGTCGTAAAGTGAGAGTCTTCAAAAGATGGTTCATGTTTATCTTTTGAGATGGCTGCAGTATTTTATAACAATTTAGTAAAGATTTTTATTAATGACAATTTTGACAGTTGCAAATGAAGTCATGTATGGAAATCATACTCGGCTAATATAACAGTTTTTAAGTGGTTACTTGCAACTTGAGACGAGTATGGAACAAACTGCTTATCACGCAGGTTGTTTTTAAAACATGAGTTATATAGAAATGATAATAGAAAAAAAATATAGTGACCATTTTGGAAGTTTGTATCCAGGGCACGAACAGCTTTCAAATTTTGCATTTAAAATTAGGTGAAAGCGAAATGTTTTATGTAATATATTCGTTATTAAAGAGGGTGGTGGTGGTTAAACTTTTATTTGAACCTATAAATTTAAATTTATGTTGAAATTTTGTGACGATTTTTTTATGAGAGAGTATTGTTACGATTTTGAAAGTCAAAAATAAAATGTACAATATAGAAAATTGTACTCAATATTTTATTATGTTTTTAAGATACAACACTCATATTTTATTGGTTATTTTATTCTAGCATAAATATTTATAAATGGAGTATCATTACAGAGAGTGATAAATTCTGATGATTAGATATATTCTGAGAATGTCGACCGTTAAAGTTTCTTAGTGGTTCTAATCGAATTTATTCGAAAAACATACAATAGAATGAATTTTGTCATCGATTAGAACAAAGTTTTTGTGATAGTTTAGTCACAATATTAAATAATGAATTATTTAATCCAAAATTTTCAGCAGTTTCTCCCCATTGGATTGTTCATATGATGATTAATTAATGACTGTTTATTTATCTTTTTTGATTTGAATTTCATTTCGAAATATATATTTATAAAATTTTCTAATATTATGTAATACAATTAAAATCTATTTAATTTCATTGATTGCCAAAAAAGTAATTAATGATTTGAACGAAAATAATGATCTGGTTTGCTTCAGTTTAATTTTTTTTTACACTCGTAACATCTGTTTCATTGCTCCTTTTTTCGAAATTAATAATTATTTAGATATTAATTTCGAATATATTATCGATATTCATTTAACGAAGAAATGTATACATTATAATGACTTAAAAATTCACTAGCTTTTCTAAACAATTTTAATCTATTTTCGATAAAGGAAAAAGGCCACTTGAAAAATAGAGTATAATGTAATTCTCTCACGTTTGTTATTTTTTAAATGCGTCGAAATTTTGTATACAATTTGTAAAAATTATTTTTAAAATTCTTCATAATTAGATTTCGAAATATATTTTTTTACTACAGTAACTAGCGTAACGTATGGTGTAGTTATATTTATAGCTTATACAACATTTTATTATATTATTTAAATTAAAAACATTATTAATGTAATTATAATTTTTAATATTTATCTTTGTTCTTTTAAATATTTGTATAATATAATATATATGGACATTGTTCTATTTTTTTGTTGTTGTTGCATATAATTAACTATGAATCAAAGCTATTATCGACTTATGAATCATTATGAAGATATAACTTTTAGATATACAAGCATTTCTTTTAGAATAACTTTTTGATGACATGAATAATTTGAAAAACTTATACTTGTACGATGTGATTGTTTTGTTTATTGTTTTAAGGTTTTAAATATATGGTTTAAAAAGCTGACTTTTTAATTGATTATTGATTATTTATTTATCTTTTTTTTCCCAAAGATAACAACACAGATCTTTGCATTCAGTTTATATAAATTTATATATAGTAAACAATTTAAATTTACTATGTATGAAATTTTAAATATTATGCAATTGTACAAAGAATTATTATTGTTTGAACTCAAAATGTTTACGGTTCATCGATCGAAATTATCTATCATTATTAAATGTAGATGATCTTTTGAATGGTCTACCAATGTATTTCTAATTATTATAATAGTATAATCAATCTATAAAAAATATTTAAAATTCAACACACCTACCAGGCGAGCATAATTCATAATTATAAACCCAAACAATAGTTTACAATTTACGAATTTTATGAGTATGCATGAAAATATGTCGCTGCCCATCAAAAATCGTCTGTTGTATTAGGAATTCATGTGTAACAGGCGAGCAGAAATATTTAAATTATTTTTGCTAATTAGACATTAAAATGGTTTTCTGAATTGGCGATTTTAATGAAAATCTTACGCTAATTCAGAAATTTAAAATAAGTTTTTGGTGGTCATTTTGAAAGGAAACTTTGTTGCATTATGTTCTCTTATTAGACTTTAAGTAATCCCCGATAATAATACAAATTTAAATACTATCTCGCTAGGGTTTAAAAATATTAAAAAAAAATCTTGAACGATATTTTTGTTCATCAGAATGAAACAATTAAATACAAAAAAGTTCTTTTTAATTATTTTTTTATAATTCATGTATATATACAAACTTAATAACTATAAGAGTTCCAGATCCTGATGCTAAAAACCAGAAGGAAATTACTTAATTATAGAAATTACATATTCTGAACTTAAATTAAAATGTTTTCTTTGCTAACTGTACGAAATTTTCCTCAAATTAGTAAAAAAAAAAAAACAAAAAATCTTTTTTAATAAATTAAAATTCACAAAATTTATGTCAAGAACTTACTTAAAGTTAATATAATTCCATAATTAAGAACGGAAGCTTATATATAAGAATGGATATTTCTGTTTTATTATTGAACGTGAGATTTTTTTTTTATTAAATAAATTTAGATTGCCTTTAGCATATTATTATATAATTAAGCAATTAATTTACTTGAATTTAGGTACTCAAACTATGTTGGGAGAATAGAATGTATAAAACTTATGGTTATATTCGTATATATAAATAATAATCACAATACTTAAACATCATTACTTAAACCAAAATGTTAGTATGTAGTTTTTAAATTTTATATCATCTCATATGCTCCACATGGATAGGGCAGTAAACAAGTAATATGAAATGTGAACCGCAGAATAACTATAAATTGTTCCGACTCAACGTATGAATAATAATTGTGTAGAAAGGTACATTACTTCGTACCTTCCTAGTTTGCTTTTAAGATATTAAAATATATAATATTAAAAAGTAATTGAACCAACTCACAAAAAAAAGCTTTTTGCAAAATTTTGAAATTATTGTGAATTTATTAATATTTATTAATAAATTATGTTTTATTACACGTTAATTTGTATAAAGGAAATGGTATGATCTAAGGCAAAAGTTATATGTTTAAAAAAACAGAATTTCTAAGTTAGAAATTTAAACTAACTTAAATTCCATATTTTAAAATAATGTCAAGCATGGTCATCTTTGATTACGCTTTATTTTAAACGATGTCAACTTGATACAAACACAATATGAGATAATAAAAAACAAAAAAACAACGAATTTAAAAAAAATTATAAAATTCCAAAGTACATTTTTAATGCAATTTAATAATGTGTATTGTATTGTGTACTTGTAACATAATGTTATTCACCCTATTTTGTGATCGTTTTAGAAACATGTGCCCATCATCTTTAATTTTTAATGTCTTAAATATGTGTCTTTACTTTAGTATATTATATGCTCGTAAATATACTACTTGAATCAAACACAATAAAATAATACAATTTTATGCATACGAGTGTACGAATGCTACCAATTTACTATATATTTACTAACGAGAAATATTTGTAAGACAAAAAAAACTATGTATAATTTTTTAGAAGAAAAAAATTCAAGAAATACCAAAACATAAAATGAAATATATACTCGTAAAGCTAAAACTCTTTGTGTTAAAGATGTTGTAAGAAGATGAGAAGAATGTTGTTGAATAGTTTATTTAAGATAATTTCAGCATTGAACATAATTTTATTTATATGACACATACAACATATCTATAATGGCATCAGGCAGCATCCATCAGTAAATTAATATAAACTATTAAAGAGATATTATGGAAGAGGAAGTTGAAGAGCATACATGCATGGTATTAGTTGGAACAATTGAAATAATTACTATAATCTTGAAGAAGATACATGTCAGAGTGGTTAATACATTAATAATAAATATATATATATATAATGTCTGGCAAGATATATATATGGCGAGTGGAATATAATTCTTGACAAGACCCACAGCAAATATAATATTCAACAATTTATTTATTTATATTCATAAATTAGTTTAATGACCTTTTGAGCAGAATCAGCAATAACATATTATCTATTTTACTGGAAATTGTTTAATTAGGTATATATTATTTGAAATTATGATGATGTATTTGATGAAACTATTTAATTGAGGATGTACTCAATGCATTAACCTAATTAGATTCCAGAAGAAAATTGACATATTTATTTTATAATTGCAAGGAATATAGCTATAGTTTTATCTGGAATTAATTATATGTAGTATATATATACAAGTACCCAGTAAGCAGTTATTTGGAGTATCTGAAAGATTTTCGTTTGAATTTATTCCTATATCCAATAATTGAAAAATTATCTGTTGGAGTCTCTTTTGTAATTTGCTGTCAAAAACGTGTCGCTATTCTTGATATAGTATTTGACCAACAGATTCTTAATAATTTCCAAAATGGAATGGTGATTTTTTTCGTGACATACCGGTCAAATCTGGATTTACTTACCCCAATTTTTGATACAAGCGTGAACATTTGGGAGATATTAGCTCTTAATGCATTGTATAATGTTCTTAATCCGTGGAGAGACATATTTTTCTGCTAGAGTCTCCTTAGTAGTAATAAACTATCAACATTGTAGTATAAATGTATGTGACTGTGAGCATAGGGTAATATCTTGTAGTTGCCGCATAAAATATAATCAAACATTACTATTACATATTATAATAATGGGGGTACAAATATTTAAAAATTGTTTTGTATTTTTATAATTGAAATATATAAATAAATAGTTAACGAAGTAATTTTTTCCCACTGGACAATATCTGTAAAATATTTAATAACTGTAGAAAAATTAATTTAAAAATAATACGAAGATTTAAATACCGCCAAAAATATTCACAAAGTAAAAGGGATATTTTTGTTTAAATATGAAAATACATAAAAATTATTATTATATTTACATGAACAGAATTTTAAACAACGAATATATATTACTTACATATAAATTTAAAAGTTACCGCCAATATATGAAAGGTATTTATTTTTGCAACAGTGGGATTATTTTTAAACCGTAACAACCAATCAAATTAAATTAAAATACGAATTCAGTTCGGAATTTTTTAAATTTTTAAACTAATTAAACAATTATTCATTTTTTGTTTGAAAAAAATGTCGCTTAATTAATATTCCATGAAACATATACCTTTGTTTTTAATGAGTGTCCCATTATTAGAAATTTTATATATGATATAATTTTAAAAATTATTAATTTATTCATTAGTGTACTACGATAGGTCCAATCGATCATCTTTTTTGATTTCACTTAACCAATGTGCATCATCATTTGCATATACATTTCATAATTATATACATTTTATTTATAGAAAGTAAATTTTATTCAAATTTTTAAGTTGCAATTAGAATTCATTATTCAGAGAATAATTTGAATTGAAAAACAAAAAAAAAAAAAAAAAGAAATAGGAAATTAAATAATTTACTATTTAAATTACTTGATGAAAATATAATAAATTATACAAAGGGAATAAGTGCATTTTTATATATACGAGTGCATGCAGTGCCACAGTTCGATACAGCGAATTTCTTTGCATTGTGTACAATTTTCTTTTAAATTAATAAATTAAATTAAATTGAATAAGCACAGTAAATCTTGAAAATAAACTCGATTAAAATTAAACAATGAGATTAATTTTTTATTTATTATTTATATTTCCGAAGATAAATTTACAAGTACATTAAAAATTCAATTCACTATATTTAAATATTATATGCTGTGAATGAGACCTGTGAAGTGTATATATGTACGTACAGCCGAATATTATTTTTTTTCTAAATTTCTAATTATGAAATTAGAACCTTCATTTGAACCTGTATTTAATTGCATACCAAATTAGTGTGTTATTTATTTCAAATGGAGAATTTCACATAATTAGAATATACAAATATGAATATGATTGTCAGGATGCAGGATGTATTCATTTAATAGTAAAATTAAATACAAAATAATCATGATTATGATTACATTAATTTTTTTAACGTTCACATATAGTTTTCGATTTCTTCTTATAATTTTACATAAATTAACAATTTGAATAGAATTGTTAAAAGAAATCACGTTTATTAATTTACTATATACAAAATTTTTAATCATAAAATTAATATTTAAAATTATTCATGAGTGCAGCCAGCAGCATTAAAGATATTCTTTTATAATAAATAACTCAATTATATATATTTGTTCAGTATTTTTTGAATTTAAATTAAATTGGG
>JANSTX010035544.1:0-13511 GCA_027564355.1 Penthetria funebris | reverse complement strand
CAAAATATTTGAGTCATGATTATTATATTATCTATGAGAATTAAATGTCTGGCAAAAGGTTAAACTAAATTGGGTACCGGCAATATGTTCATCGAATATTCTATTGTGGGAAAGAAGCCTCCGTCCTGTAATGGAATTAAATTCAGCGTGATACTGCTGCTAATTATGATAAATGACTTTGAATGTTGAAATTTGTGAATTTTTAAATTAATAAATTTTATTCGCATTATGATTTTTGCATCACAATTACGAAGTTTGAATCGAAATGAGGGAGTCTCACACAATCAAACTCAAATGAACGAGTTCGTTCATTTGAGTTTGATTTGTAAAATAACAAAAAAAAAAATTGCAAATGCAGAAAATAAAAATGAAAATAAATTTCCAAAAAAGTTTGTTAAAACTCCCCCAAACAATTTATCTGAAAAAATATCGATTTAGTATTAGGCGCACGACAGCATTTAAAAAAAAAAAATTAAATAATTGTTTTTAAAAACAGGCCCATAAAAGCCCAAAAATACAATAAGTCTTACGGTTTACGAGGCGAGCAGTATAATAGGCATACTGAAATTGGAAAGAATTGAATGGGACATTTTACTTTTAAATTGTTGGTAATATTCAATATTTTCTGTGGATGGAATTTTTTAAAATTTAGTTTATTTTAAACTCGATATTTTTGGTGTAGGAAATCAGAATGTATGCTATGATTGTAATGTATTAATTTTTTGTTATAAACTCTTTTAAAACTTTAATTTTAATTAATTATATGATTAAAAAACTATGTAATAAATTTGTAGGATATTTTTAATATAAGCTGTTTAGAATTATGTAATTAAATGTGTTTTAAAAAATGTATTTATTTGTAAAAAAAAAAAAGAAAAATAAATGTAAATGTTAATTTATAAAATATATTTTAAAACTAAAGAGAAACTTGAATTTAAATTTTATAAAACCCATATATTCATTCCTACATCCACTTACCTATTATCTGTTGTCACCATAAGTATCGATTCGGAATGAGTTTGTCTCAAATTTTCTTACCCGCAAAATACACCAGAGATTATCTTGAATTTTATAATTAATCGAACTACAACAGTGCATATTAAGCGTAAATAATAAAAAAAAAATGGAAATGTAAACAATAAAAATGGAAATAAATTTCTAAAATACATTTTTAAAAAATGCCCAAAAATGCAATAATTCGTAAGTTCTACAAGGCGAGCAGCAATTTAGGAAGTAAAAAATTTGTTAAATATCATCCGAACAAATTATCCGAAAAAATTTCATTTTAGTATCAGGCAAGCAGCATTTGAAGGAAATGGAAATTTTTGTTTTAGTATAATGTCAAATAAATTTATTACAAACACGTACAAACAAACCAATCAAATTTCAGAAACATTTTATTTTAAAGTTTCCAATATACACACAAATAGACCAAATAAAAGAGGCAAATTTTAAAATTCAATTTTGAAAAATAAGTAAATAATATAAAAATGAGAACCAATTAAATGTGTGAAAATTTTTCAATCTCCATTTTAAATGTTTTATATTTTTCAAAACAATTGAAAACAATGTAGAGCAATTTTTGGAAATTTATAATAGACATAATGAAAAGACAATTGAGTGGGACGTTTTACTTTTAAATTGTTTGTAATATTCAATATTTTATGGCGGTGGGTTGTATTATAAAGTTTGGTTTGTTTTAATCTCAATATTTTAGATAATTAAATATTTAATAATCGGAAATGAGAATGTACTATGGTTGGTATATATTTCTGTTTTGTTATAAACTCATTTAAATATCTAATTTTAATTAATTATATGAATAAAAATTATGTAATAAATTTGCAAGACATTTTAAATATAGGCTGTTTAAAATTATGTAATTAAATGTGTTTTAAAAAATGTATTTATTTCCAAAAAAAAGAGAAAAAGATGTAAATGTTAATTTATAAAATATATTTTAAAACTAAAGACAGAATTGAACTTTAATTTTATAAAACCCATATATTCATTCCTACATCCACTTACCTATTATTATTAATAAAAAAAACGGTCTGATGAGGGAGTTTCAAATTTTCCTAGGCCACAAAATGCACCACAGATAGTTTAAATCTTGTCGATAGCCAAATAGCCAAATATTCAATTCATCTTGAATTTTATAATTAATCGAATGAACTGCACAGTACATATTAGTGTGAATAATAAAAAAAAGATGCAAATGCAGAAAATTAAAATGAAAATAATAAATTCCTAAAATATATTTGTCTAAAAAATGCCTAAAAATGCAATAATTCTTACATTCTACGAGGGGAGCAGTAATTTAGGAAGTAAAAAATTTAAATGTTTAAGCTTCGAACAAATTATCTGAAAAAATATCATTTTAGTATCAGGTAAGAAGCAACATTTTAAGAAAATGAAAATTATATTTTTAGGCAAATTTTAAAATTCAAATGTGGAAAAAAAAAGCAAATAATATAAAAACTATGCACAATCAAGAACCAATTAGATTTGTGAGAATTTAAAAACGCCTTTTTAAATGTTTTCAATTTTACAAATCAATTGAACATAATATAGACCAATTGAAAATTTACATAGCCATAATTAAATTTGAAAGACATTTTACTTTTATAATTATTGTTTGTAATTTACAATATTTTCTGTTGGGATGGTATAATAAGGTTTGATTTACTTTAAACTCGATATTTTAGACATAAAAAATGAGAATACTACTTATTTTTTGTAATAAACTCTTTCAAAAATCTAATTTTAATTAAATACATTATTAAAAAACAAGAAATGTGTAGGATATTTTTAATATAAACTGTTTAGGATTATATAATTAAATGTATTTTTAAAAATGTTATTATTTGTAAATGTTAATTTATTGAGTTTTAATTTTTTTATAAAACCCATTTATCCATTCCTATATCTACTTACCTTTTGTTATCAGTGAACAAGGTATGTTTAAAGCCTATCGTCGAGACGATACAATAGGCGCTGCCACATTTTAATCACAATAACGGTTTGTCGATATGAAATGATAGAGTCTCACATTGCAAAATGCTGAGACCTTCTAAATCCACCGGAGATAGTTTAAACCCCTATTTTAAAAATGCCGCTAATTTAACATCTATTCGATAAATCCAGCCGAATAATCAATTCACCCGGAATTCCATAATTATTTAAACGAACGAACTGCACAGTACAGAGTTGTAAATAAAATAAAAATGAAAATAAATTTCTAAAATATAATACGTTTTTAAAAAATGACCAAAAATGCAATAATTCTTACGGTTCACGAGGCGAGCAGCAATTTAGGAAGTAAAACATTTGTTAAATAACCCCCAGACAAAGTATCCGAAAAAATGTCATTTTAGTATCAGGCAAGCAGCATTTTAAGGAAATGAAAATTTTGATTTTGGTTTCAAATATGCATGTAAAATGAATTTATTACAAACACATACAAACGAACCAATAAAATTTCAGAAACAGATATTACTCTTTTAAAAATTTTATTTTAATTATTTATATGATTAAAAAAACTATGTAATAAATTTGTAGGATATTTTTAATATATAAACTGTTTCGAATTATCTAATTAAATATATTTTAAAAAAATGTGTTTATTTGCAAATTGTGGTGATATTTTACAGATATAGCCATATGCTGCCACGAGGAGTATAGATCGAGATAGTGATGGCTATTGGTATTTTTGATATTTATTTGTTTTGAAAATCGATTTAAAATTTCTGAAATTTTAAACTTAATTTGGATATTCATTTCTTTTTTATCAAGTACTCGCTAAATTTTATGATAGAATGCCGATAAATATTAGTAGGATAAATATTAACAGGATTGGTAACCGAAAGAAGTGGAATCACCAATCGGCGATATTGTAAAGTACGCACTTAACTAAAATGCTCAGGGTAATAGAAGAGCGATTCGGTATGGAGTGGTATATAAATCCATAACTACCTATATATAATTTGTTAGTTATATATTTATATATTTGAATACGATCCTACGCCATAAAACTGTGATATGCTGTGCAATTGTATTTCCGCGAAGAGGTATAAATATATAGGTTGAGCAACGAGCAACTTCGCAGGATATTATAGCAGGTCCACCTATTTACCACACGTACATATATATGTGATTATACTATTATTGTTTATGCATATAATACATAATTACTTTTATATACGCAACATAATGTTTATTGTATAATATGTTTATTTCTAGCGATGATATAATATGAGCATTTTCATGTATACTCACTTATATTATCAACATTTAAATGCTGCTTTTTTATATTATAATTCAATCAATTTATATATGAGACGAGTACAATGAAATTACTTTATTATTACTTACATATACTCAATAGTGAATTACTAGACTACAGTCTTGACACTGAATAACTAATTGTAATATTCACTTTATAAGTAGTTCGGATGCAAGTATGTAAATTTTTCAATTAAATCTTGATCTTGACTCTTACGCCACGTCACTTACACTATCACTTTTATAAATACTTACTTGATTCATAAATGACCAATAAATGTAATATGTTATAAGTAAAAAAAAAAACTATATTCACTATGAGTATAAGTTTATAATTTGTATAATTTACTTAACAGACCAGCCTACAGCAGCAAAGACACAAAATTACTAAGAAACAGATCAACTTTCAGTTGAAGTTATTTGAGCAGAAATTTGTAAAAAACTGTTATAGTCAACGAGAATGTGTGTTATTGAAGGTCACAAATATACCATATATATTGTCCACAAAGTAATTGATGATCATATAAAATATAGTGTAAACTAAGTAATTCTTTAAAGTCTTCATCCTTACTAACAGCTGTTCTTAAATGTCGAGTTGTCTAATGTCCATATCATATTTTAGGTACTCATACAATTTTTGATATCAATAAAACTTCATTTTTTTTATATTTAAAGAATACACATAAATCGCAATGAGAAACGATTATCAATTTACACAATGTGAAAATACAATAAAGTAAACCCAACAATGTAGCGACGCAACAGATCAAATTAATTGATCAAGTTCCATTTTTCTACTAATAATTGTATGATCAATAAAAACATTGACGATACTTTCGACACATTTCAAAGCGAATTCGCAAACATATCAATAACACAATGATTTCTATTCATAGCAGCAATACTCATGGCATGATTGCACTGCACCAGAGGATAGCATAGATATCATTAGACTGAAGAACAACACTTTCGACGACAACTATATTACGCAACACGAAGAAACGCAACAAACATCTACCTAATAAAATCCCAGGTAAATTTTTTTGAATAATATTATTAGAAACTAAACAAAACATTACTAAAAAAAACATTGGAAAATTAAACTGAGTTCCGCCCAGACCACAATGTCTATAAGAACATTAAACGACTCTTAGAAATAAAAACATAAACATAATTGGTAATGATAGTTCTGGTAACGATCTTCTTATCACGAATCCCATTGAAATTGCAACAAAATTCGCAAGACATTTTGAAACACAAACAAAACGACCTTCTAGGTGACCAACAGGCTACTTTCAGACTTAATCCTTTTAATATCCAATCAATTTTCCGGTTCAGATAAATGGATTTTTAAACTTTGCAACAGATTGTACATCAATGTGAATCTACGTACCAAATTCCAAGGACCTGAATACCACAACCATCAATACTCGATGGTCTTTTTAACGGTAACTGAACTATAGATTCTATCATCAAATCCCAATAATAACAAATTAACGATCGGCCCTGATGGTTATTCAAATAGAAGATTATCTAATAAATTCAGATGGTTCATTTATGCATTATTTAATCAATAATTTAATAACGTCCAAATATCAGCCTCTTGCAAAATGGCAACAGTTATCCCAATTCTTAAACCGGGAATACATCGTCTATCTATGAATAATTACTGCCTATTTTGCGTCTCTCTCAAAAATATACGAAAGCTTTCTCACGAGCAAAATCAACGAATATACTGAAAGCAAGAATTTACTTCCTGACTCACAAATGGGTATCAGAAAAGCTTACTCAACTACTCATCACGCATTTGTTAGCATGTTAGGCATAATTATAACACCAAAGATTTGACAATTGCTGCTTCACTTGATTGTGAAAAGGCATTCGACACTGTATGCACCAATGGACTGATATTCACAACTAAAATTCACGGCTTCAACGAACACCTAGTAAAATATATCCATAATCTCTTAACAAATCGAAAATTGTGAATCCGAATCGGTGATTGCATATCCACACTTATTAAGCGCTGGCATAATACAGGGTTCAGTAAGTGCCGCCATTCTCTTTACACTATTTATTACAGATTTACCACCCACTTCTACAAACAATAACAAATTTAAATACCATACATTATGTTATACAATTGGAATACGCTGATGATATCCTCATACTTGATTCGCACTCAAATCTGACATTCACTTCCGAGATAATGAACTCACACTTGAACACAATAAACGATTGAATGCAATTCTGGTAAATAAAAATAAATTACTCCAAGTGTAATGCTATCGTATTTCGAGGTACAGGAAGACTAACACGACCACTCATACCAACTAGATGAAGAAATATTGATATATCAATAAATGGCAACAAAATCAATAATACAAATAAACTAAAATACCTCGGTATAACATTTACCGAACACACTAAAATACGATCCACACTTAGCTAACATCACGAAAAGAGCTTTCGGTTCGTTACATACTATAATCCTAATTCTAAAAAGAACCAGTAGTTTAGACATAAGGATTCCCTGCTACAAATGAATATATTTTAATGGCATATGAATTTGCCGTTTGGTCTTCGATTTCCTAAACACCAAATAGAAAGGATCAGAATACTTGAATGTAAAATTCTCCGTCTAATAACTGGAGCCAGAAGACCCCGTGATGAATGCAGGCACATAAGCAACCATAGAGTATATCTCGCTGCTGGTATTGAAAGAATTGACAGAATATTGGTAAGACAATCACAAAAAGCCTTAAACAAAATAATTATAAACTCCGAAAACTCTAATTTGAAATATTGTGGAAGAAGACCATTATTGTATGGAGAATCCATTATTCACAGAATTAAACATTCAATTTCAACGATTCTTTACTATTTAGAACGAGTGAGTTGTACAATAATAACGAACTCCTAATCCATTACCATCAGCGGCCCGATTCTGCAAGTGGTCTGATTTATTATACCGAACAAAATCAACTTTGCTCATATGAAAAACTTTAACATCAAGTCTCATTGTCTTCGTTCGCACCATGATTATAAGAAGATACAATGAGATGTCACATATTAATCATTATTTATCACAAGTTGTAATTTATTTATAAAATGTATTATAAAATACAGAATATTCAAATTGAATTAAATTGAACTCATTGAACTTAATGCCTCCGAATCTGATTAATTCTAAAAACGTCAAATTTATATCTATTAAATTTATGATCCACCTGCAATATTCGTTCAAGCATAATTATAACATTCCAGATGCCAAATCGTATCCGCTTAAGTAAGCAAAACATCGTTATTGTATTCCCATTTTACGAGTTACTGTCCCACACAGAGGTTATCGGAATTGTTGTTAGATCGTAAATAGTTATACTCAACCACTGTCTAGTGCTTTCTATTTAATGATGCGTCAATTTATAACTCTGTTCTCAACTGTTACCTAGTGTTAATTGTTAAAAATGTCTATTATGATGTGAGTTTCAGATACGCATTACGTGATTATATGCATTTAATTTACTTTGAGTGATGATATTGGTATAGTTGCAACTTTTTAACTACCATCGAATATAAAATATAAAATTTACCAAGACTATTATCTTTTGGCTTTAAAAATCACTGTTTTATGTATCATGGCCAAAAATATTAAATTTTATTAATATTTGTAAGAAGCGACCATAAGCTTAAATAAGAATTATTATTAAAATACTCCGACGCCATCATACTTTCTAAATTTTGAACGCCCTGGTAAAATCAAGTTTTATACAAAATTTACACAGGAAATTTGAACTCTGTGATTTTCGTTGTTATTACTTTGAAAATTTATTAATTTTTATTTTAAGTGACTCTGAACCTGGAGAGTAGTTTTTTGACTTCAAAAAAGAGGCTTGGGACATGATATATCAATAATTAATCAAAGTCATATTTATGAACTACTGGTAATATAATAAGTTTTAGGTTTGAATTAACAAAACATAGGATAGTTTATATATTTGACCGAAATCCGGGCTGATACGGATTCACAACAAAACAAATAACACGGTTCCGAAACGATATATAATGAAAACTGGATATAGATTTTTAGACTTCAAGAAAAATCCACTTAAATTCTATTAGTCAGTGTTTACTTTTAACAGTGAAAATTACGATATTTGGGTAGTCACTGGTCACTATCCAATATTAGATATGATTAAAACATTATCCATTGAACTTTTAATGCCTATTTAATAATTTTTACCTAATCAACGGAAGTGTATCCAATCTCAAATTACATTTTCGCGTATGAATTAATTACTCATGCATTTTATGTGGCATAAATGAAGTAATAGAAAAATATTAGTTTGATTTCTATAGTATTTTCTGTTGAATTTTTATTATCATTTTTTATCAGAAAAATAAAAATGTCAATATGTACACTTGTGTGTAAATCGTTGACATCATATTTTATTTTATTTTTTATCTTATAATATTTTAATAATGAAAAAAGTATTTATCGTTTTTAAAACTCATTTGTGAATACACTCATATAATACGAAACGAAAGACTGGAAATTGGAAAAAAATTATGTATACCACCTATTTGAATACAGAGGAGATTGCGAAAAAAAAAAAAGTACGGTTTTGCGATAACAAATATACACTATCGTTATCAATTGATACGCGATTGGGATTAAAATGTATATAGAAAAAAAACTTATTTGGAGAGGTTTGTGGGTGCTGACAAAATTAATTATCTAACCGAGTAAATAAATTTTCCGACAAACAAATTTTCTAACGTTAGTTTAACTTTGAAACGCGATCGATTTACACAGGTGGTTATAAATATTGCATTTTTAATTAGTCCATTACACATGTAATGAATGAATTGAAAGAAGTTTAATTACATAGCAAATTAATTCAATATTAAATAATAAAATTTTCAAAGTCAGTTCTTCACAACTCATTGAAATTCGAGTAATATATAAAAGAAATTATAAAAATGGGATGTTGTTGCAGTGGTAAGTTATATATTATTGATTAATTATTATATGCTTAAGAACTCAAAGATTATGTCTATATATAAATTTTGAAAGATCTTCGATCATCTCGAAGATATTTCAATATTTATGAAGAATACCCGAAAATAAGTCTCAGTTAATATTGAAAAAATTCATTTCCAAATTCATACAAAACTGTTCCATTAATTACATTATTTAATTTAATTTTAAATATAACTACTTTTTACGCGGACATTTGAACAGACTACTAAACATCCTGCAAAATATATCATTTAAAACAGTTCATATTAAACTTTTCAACTTGTATCTTACCACATTCGTAAATATTATTGGCAAACTATAAGCGAATTTAATTAAATATCATCGAGAAATTTTTTATTTCCATTTAATTTGAAATCGGATTTTCCTTCTGGCAGTTTTATATGGGTATTTGACGAATTTACTGAAATTTATTAAATCCAATATAAAATATGTGTTTTAAATTCAAATTCAAAATTTTTTAATTATAAAAAAAATTGTTAAAAAACAATACTTAAAATATTATGATCGATAACCATCTCGATGCCTATTTTATACATTCTTGATCAGAAATAAATTGTTGAAGGAGAAGGAGTATATGCCAAATATTAGTAAATATTATATTTAAATATAAATTAGCAAATAATGGTATAATTTGAATAAGTAGTAAAATTGCATAAAGGATTAGTAAAAAATTGATGGCTTCTGAGGATATAGGTACATTGGGCAATGAAAGTTATGCCGAAGTATGTATCATTCTGACTGAGATATTAGATACAATCATATGTACCAAATACATTTTTATTTAGCTTCACTGATTGTTTTTAATGAATAATGAATTTTGAAAATTTGAAAGTAATGATTATGATTCAATAAAATTAAGCAAACATACGATAATAAAACATATACATCAATTATGAATATCATGATAAATTATATGATAATATTCAAGGTATTTAGATACTGAAGTGATGTGATTAATTCATATAATGTATAGTTATTAATAATTATCACTCAAGTGTTATGCAATTTATTTTATAAGTAAAGTATTGATTCATGTTTACATTAATTATATTATGTGCATGTTAAGGGACATCTATATTGGCAACTCTATTGATTGCCCGCCGACAGTCATATGCCGAAAAGAAAATTATAACTGATTAAGATGATTTACGGATAATGGTATTAGATAGAATTTCTTAAGACTGTTGGGCTTGGTTTCATAAATAATTTATTTTATTTCTGCCTTATCTCTGATTTATTCACAATAATTTCCAGACCATGAATATCGTTGATGACTGTACAGATATTATAAAAAATCGTAGAAAATACTGTGTTATTGTTATTCAAAGAATTTCTGGATAAAATATACGGTGCTCAAGACGACAAACATATTAGATTTGGTAAGCTAATTGGGATGTTTAAATTTACGTGATTTCGTTCTTCTACATTTAAAATTCAAAACATTATTGATTTAAAGGCTAATATATATAAGATTTGAGACAACCATCTACAATAATTGGATTGCATAAAAGAATAAGTTAAGTTGTCGAATTAAATATTAGCATATCAATAACGTAATGAATTTGCATGGCAAAATAAATACCAACACAGCTTTGATGATGATGGTAATTCAATTATTGTAATTGTCCTTGTTCAAATGATGGAATACATTCTAAAAATATTACATGAACAATTATATACTCGTACTAAGCTATTTGATTACTGTATTTTAAAATAAAACATCAAATTTGATGCCCACAATGTACTGAAAATGAAACATAGAATTTCAATTCATCAAAGCAAATAATTTGGCAAGAAATGAAGGATAAAAATTAAAATTTTTGGTTTATTGAATTATTGATGCGTAGTGGTAATTAAAGGTATAAACCATCCGAGAAGTTTACAATGTATACTAAAAGACAACATGTATTAACACATCTTTAAACTTCGAAATATTTGAAAAAAAAAATCTCCTTTCAGCACCACTATTTGGTCAATATTCTGGGGTGCTAAGACTGAGAAACGTTTATAATTGTCGACCGCAATTCAACGATTACCATCAATTCTATGATTACCATCATCATCATCTTAACCTTTACGATGCAACGACACATACAATTATGCATCTCTGTAATATATGGAAATTTTAAATTAATGTCGTGAATGAAATTACAGTTCACTGTAACTATAATCAATCAAAATTAATTGATCTAATATACAATATACATATGAATTACATTACCATTGAGCGATCCAAATTTTTATCTTAAAAAAATGTATATAACATTCATTTATCAGCAATATATGAAATGCCCTATTATTTTTTAATTACAAATAATTAAAAATTCATTTTAAGATAATCAGTTTTTGATTTTATAACAAGTTAAAAGTTAATTTAGCATGTATACATAATCACATATTACTTTGATCTAATCATAAATATGATTACCTCTTAATCATAGGGGTAAACATATTTTTATTGAATGTTCAACTTAGTACAATTATACGAGTATAGTTTAATAAAATAATTTAAATGATCAATTCCAATTATAACTACACTCATTGGGAAATAATGTTATGCACTATTAATAAATAACGAGTGCTAATTTGGGATCCTTCGTAGAATTAGTCGAATTCGTCACTGCCACTGCTTTTCAATTTGGACAAATTAGAAATAAGTTGCGAAAACTTTGTTAATGCATATATTTTGAAGTTATGGAAATGAAAAAAATATATAATTAAACGAATAAATATAGATTTGCGTTACCGCAAGCACCCACTCATTCATTGGTTATCATTTGTTCAAGAATTATTTGAACAGATTAAATGCAGAGAGTATAAGATACACATTTGTGCAGAAATAGACAAATAACTAGGACGACTATGAATAAGGAAGAAGGCAATGAAGAAGAAGAAGAAAATGAAGAATAAATATAGATTTTTATATTAAATTTTTTTTACAGAATATTCCAAAACTTTGTAAAGTTTTGATATTTAATCTTAAAGTCGCCATGTCGTGTACATATTACGATAATGATATTGATCTTTAATATCATAAGTTATGAAAACTTATGGTATACAAAAACAAGATTATTGACAGTAAATGAGACTAAGTTTTCAATATTAAGATTCAAGACATTGGTGTGAAATTAAAGAATTACATGTAAGTGTTGAACAGAAGAGACATTACATTTGAATATTAAATAAACTTCACTGTCCCAATGGCTGAGTCGAAATAAATATACAACTATATAAAATTATGGGTTATATTTGAATAAAATTTTATTTTGTTGAGAAAATCCGTTTTGCTAAGTCTCTTTGTCACTTGAATATCACTAAAAGCTACTTTATTTTAATATTTTTAATTAAAAAAATTATTAATTGTATATTACCAATATTCTAACTTATTTCAATGCATATGCAAATAGAAATAATAAAAACAATAATGCAAATTTCTTCTCATTACAGCATCTGATTCTCAAGATATAACAAGTGTACCAGTACCACCTAGTAATTCTGCCCCAGGTATGACACCATTCGGGCAAAATAATGATGATTCACAACAAGGTGGATATAGTAATAATGGATGATAGAAAAGAAATATGGGAAGCGCTGTGCAACATCATAACGTTGCATACACCCTCTATTTATATAATAAAATTATGTACACCGGTCAGGAATTACTATTATTTGTTTTTTTTTTTTTTTAAATTATAATTAAATGCAGTTTCGTTAGATTTTGTTTTTATAGAAAAATTGTACAATTTTTTACTATTAAATGAATAAGTTTTTAAATGCCCAATTGTAGAAATTATGATCGAATTGACTGAATCAAATTGAATCTAGGGAATAGTCTCTGATATTCTGTTTAGATTTTTTTTTTTCTATGGTTTTAGTTTTTTTTTTCAAAATATTCACGAAAATTAAAATGTTTATTTGAGACATTCTAAGTAACTTGCTCATTTTATGGGATTAGAAGATTATTCATACAGAATTTGCACAAAGCATTAGTCAGAAATCAATTATTTAGTTATTTAAAAACAAATTTCAAGATATCACCTTCCTTATTTCCAAAGATTTGTTATTTGTTTGAATTATTACGTAAAATTCACGTTTTATGTTAACAGTTAAATCTAAGTCTAGATATTAAGTTATTATTATATTTGCTATCTATAGATAAATGTGATAAGATCTATAAATTATG
>JANSTX010035543.1:0-30617 GCA_027564355.1 Penthetria funebris | reverse complement strand
TAGTGCATCTTATGAGCATAGTCATGACATTCTACTTGAATAAGTAATAAGTGAAATCCGAGAATGGAAGTCTGTCAGTGCGTTTTCCGCATAAATTTATGAATTCCTAATATCAATTTAAAATTTGTGATTATATACCGTATTTCGTTATCAATTACAATTGAAATAAATGTAAGATAATTTAGTGACATGGGTATCAAGACTTCATAATCAGAAACAATGTTTCTGGCATTAAATATGTGCTTTTTATAAGGTTAACTACGTGTTTCTTGTTTACAAAAATATTTTTTTTGTTTTAATATCCCGCCTCTGAAAACTTCTGTTTCTATTTAAAATTAGAGAGTATGTTCGTCAATTTATGAATTCCTGATATAAATATGGAAATTGTACTTTTATGTGTTTCGTTTTCAAATATATTATGCAATTTGCAATGATTTCATAACGCATTTATCAGGAGTACATAAACAGAAACAATGTTTCTGAGATTAAATACATGGTTTAAGCTTACAAAATACGTTATGGATATATATGTGCTCCAACTGATTATAGTGACTAATCATGATTGATTTATGAAATCATGAACTTTTTATAATTTCGCTAAATAATTAAATAATTTATTAATCACTTTAATGTCACTGTTAAGAATACAAAATGCAATTATCGCATAGTTAAATCATAAATTATGGAAGAGAAAAAAAACGAAAGAGTTGATGCCACGAAACTGCATTTCTTTATTGTGTTTAATTTTTTTGTTTTTTTATCTTACCTTGAAAATTATCTGTGATGCTGTGGTTGGCAATTTATAATACAATAAATACTATAGCATTCAAAATCTGATCATTTTATAATCAACACTTTGTATGCATTTTTATTTAGTAGTCAGTGACCTCGTTAGACCTTGCATGCAAAAGTTTATTACTGTTTTGATGATCAAGAAAATAAAATACCGGAAGAAACAATTCTTCCGGTATTTTAATTTCTTGATCATCAATCATCTGTAAATTTCACTACAATATGCAGCAATATATTGGAATATAGAAATTAAGTTTTTGATGCAGAAATTTTTGAAGACAATTCATCTTGTATGAAGTTTTGAGAAATGATTTACCTCAAAACTGATTAACATAAAGGCGATACAATGCCAATGGATATCAAATGAGAGATAAATGGAAATAGGAATCAATAACCGAAATTTAAGAACTCATAATTAATACTATGGGAACAATACTATGCTGGATTATACTGATAAGATTAGAAACAATAATGCACTTTTTATAGCATCTTGTTTTTACAGAAGTTAAATTTAGCTCTTCCAAGACTCGGGTATACTATGAAGTTATAAGACTGTAAAGAGCATATGGTCCGTTTCATCAGCCCAACATTGCAAATCCTGAAATCGATTCCGCACCTTCCTTTTAATTGAAGATTTATGTTATGGAAAATTGACGCCAATATTAAACATTATTGAAACCACCGCATATTCAAATTTTGACATTAGCGGGCAGTGGTTGAATACTTCAAAATGAGTAGGTCACATAATATAAAATTTATCTGAGATGAATTTCTACAAGAGTGTGTGTTAGTCTTACTAATAGTGTATGTTTCGGTTTAATATAATGCATATAGTAGTTATAATGACCTATTAGATTTGCAAATCCGTGATTTGATTACATAGAATTTAATATAACAGGTTTTAATATTATTTTTAAGAATTCCCATATATTAACATTCATTTTCACATTTACCTTTTATGAATTTAAAACATAAAGAATGGTTTTCTTCTTTTTTATGGTTTGTTTTTTTAATACTTTGGCATTAAAATTTTATATTTTTAATCATAAATAAATAAATTTGAGTTTCTATAAATTATATATGGCATAGGAGCATAGACGATAATAATAAATAGTCAGCTCCAAGCACGAATGACATATACTCGTATGTCTTTTTAAAAGTTTAAAACATAAAAAACTTAGGTCATTAACTTACTCAACGTCGATGTGAAATGTGTTAATTTCATTGTCGTTTTTTGATATTTCAGTTATAATTAAAATATTTTTTTTAATTTTGTATTCAGTTCTAAATTATTGTAATATTTGAAAGGACACGAAGTTACAATGCTAGAACTTGCAGATATCCTATGCATTTTATGTACATCATTTACTATGGCATACATAAATTAATGAAAATATTACTAACTACACAAAATTTATTTAAGACCTTAGGCAAACATTTTCAAAATATCACCAAAAATAGTTAAAAATATAAAATATTGTCAAGAGTTTCAAAAATATAATTTAAGAAAGTCGTCAATAATTCCATTGTATGACTAAAACATTGAAAATGTATTTCAAGGCAGCAAATATTTTTAAAATGCAATCAAAAACCGAATCAAAAGATTCTAATATTCATATATTATTTCAAAAAGTCGTCAATAATGTAAATGTTTGACTTAAAATGATCACCAAAAGATTAAGCATTCAATTATTTTAATATATAATAGTAAATTGGAATATATTACTATTTTATTCATGTTTGATCATGGCATTAAATTGGTTTTCATTTCTTCACAGATTATATGTTTGCCAGAGGTTCTAAATGTAATCATAATTGATATAGTGATCAATTTTCAGATTTCTCATTTCTCATTCATAGACACTTCAACATTGATTTTCTAAAATGCTTGAGCTATTTTCGATAGTATTTTGATTCTAGGTCTACTCGTACTCGTATATGTGCAGTAACATTATCACTTAGCTAAAAGGGAATATGAAATTACACAACCAATTACAGATATATAATGCCGGAACTTCAATTTTATCAAAGACTATGGAATTGAAGATTAATTTACAGAACATATCATGTTTAAATCATACATACTCGTATAATAGTCATGATCGTCATAATATGGTTATTGGTTTAGAAGATCAACTGGTGATAAATTCTTTATGTTACTGTTATTTTAAGTAGAAACTAACACTTGTTTGATAAAACTGACACAATATGGTATGGTAACCCGAGGGCTGGACAAACTGGAAACATGGACCAATTATAAATGTCAAGATCTAAATCTGAATAATTTAACAACTTCTATTTATTCTTTCTATTTTTTACATTAATGTCATTTTTTAGCTATACCCTTTGATCTTAATAAACACTAAATAATTTTCGAGGAGCATCATTTATAGTCACGTATTTTAGGCATGAATAAGACACTTTTGGTCGGACGCGGCTCAACAAATGTATGTAAGCTTCTACTTCACATTAGAGTAAGATAAGTGATAATATCTTCAACTGATCTGAAGATCATACTAACGAACTTTTATAAAGATCTTCGATAAAACTGAAAAAAAGATCTGTAATTGTGTATCAAAGACCGGTATGCAGAGATGCTGTATATATGTAACGAACTGGCAATGATTATTGATGAAATGCTTTACATAAAGTCGACAAACATAAACATGTGTCAACTTCTTTATATGCCCCGATTACGTGAGAGTCATTGACGCATACATTGTGACATCATGTGTTTTTGATTTTCAATGAATAGAATGATATTTTAAACACATTTAGTAACTTAATAAATTTCGTATTTGCTACACAGATTTGCTGCTATAGATACGATTACTAATTTCTATGGGTACATCTTATTGTATCAAAATATATACAATCAAATGAAGTTAAAGATTGGCAAATTAATAAACCCACTTATATGTCCTAATTTATGAAACAATTTGTTTCGAATTTATTGAATTGAAAACATATTTTACATAACCATAAATCGATAATTTTGCTTTTAAAATATCAATTATTATGCAGGCTTTAAAAGCTATAAGTTGATAATTTTTAATAGTGCTTAGCATCATGATGATCATCGTGATCGTGAACGTGATCATCGTCATCATGATCATGGTCATCATGATCATGATCATGAGCATGATGATCATGATGGTGATCATGATGGTCTCCTCCAAGAATTCCTCCAATACTACCTTCTACATGTGGAACACTATCATGACGGTTATTATCATGATCGTTAAGCCCAATATGCGCACTTTGTCCTAATAAATGTGCATCAGCATGATCTAAACCTAAAAATTATTGTTATTATTTGAAATTAATAAGATGAACAAATTTGTAGTAAATGTTTACCTATTGAAGCATGTGCAAGACCATGTTTTTCATGATGTGGTGCTGCTAGAGTGCATACTACTAATGCTAAGAAAGTGATCTGAAAGGGAATAAATATATTTTTTCATTGTGGATTTCAATTTCAATTATGTTTATATAATTTAAACTAAAGCTCAATTTAATGCAACAATGCAGTGTCTGTTACACGTAGTGCCAGCAATTTTATTATGTTTTTTCTGATACTACTAAACAGATCACATTTTAACAATCGTTACTCTATTAAGTTGTTAATATCGCCTTAGATAGCAATTCAAAATTATTGCACTTAGGCAGCAAACTCGCAAATTTGCTGTTTTCTGGTGAATTTGTTTGTTTTTTGTTAGTGTTCAACAATCTTTGAACAAACAAATGTTGTGGAATGGTCTAGTCCAAAAATAATTTAAGTTCCGTTGTTATTCTTAAATTAGCATATCTCCTGCAGACACAACAAAGTTTCGTTTCGAATTGCTGCACATTCCAACATCAATCATTAGTGGATCGATCCTGAAGTGGCATTGATAAGAATATACTGTTCATGAATGTTCAGGGGTACACAATTTACAAACGGATTAAGAATATTTCGAAATTTTTGAAACTGATACACTATTAGAGGATTTCCAAATCATAAGTTTAGTGAAAATTTTAAAACTCTGACATTGTACACATATGATTTGAAACTATATCACTTTGGCAATTATTAAAACTGAAACTATTCGTTCTTACCAAAAATTTTGCCATTTTTTCAATTTGATGTTGTGTTTCAGTAATTGTTTCTAAAGTAATACTGCAAACTAATCCGATAATTACCTTACTTTATATACACAATTATTGCAATTCAATTCAATTTGAATAAAAAATTATGCATTATTTTCATATTAATTTTAAATTCACTTTATTTGATTAATTATAGATAAATTGCATTAAACTATAAATATTATAATTTTGTTCAGGGTTGAATTAATTGTAGTTTTAATTAGTTTATTGTAAAATAATTCTTCATTAATTATGGTTTTTATTACCATTCTGGATAGTTAGATATGCAATTTAATATGAAATATGAAGGATATATTCAATGTGAATTTGATATCTTCAAAACATCAAATTGGAATTTTGCAATTATTTTTTTTTTTAAATATAAGACATTTCCCTGCTGCAAAAGGAATTTTAAATTGAAAATAAATACTATATTATCATCATCATCATTATCATCATCTGAAATCAGCTTAAATCTTAAAGCTTTGAATCATAAATCAACTGAAACATTTGAGGAATGTTTAAAATTCCAATCTGCTAACCTATTTAGTCTTGGAATGTATGTTGATTTTAATTTAATCCGGAATGAATACATCGCTTTTTAATTTATAAATACCACTGGCGATGAAGTGAACCAATACGACTTCGTTACCGATTTATGAATTTTAAATTATTATAATTATGTTTTTATATTGACATAGACATAATTAATTTGATCAGGGATGATTGAGAGTGCATCGCATAACCGGCATTGTCTGTCCCCTATCACTGGACATCTGATATTAACGATTATTCGTCACGCTGTTCTTTAATGACTAATTAATCTGCTACACAAAAGATTTTAGTCGCCTCAGTCTATAGCAATCGAGTTTTGTGTTTTGCGGTTGACAATCCTATTTATTCCTTTAATATATCTGCTGATCTTTACAAATTGTAATTTTGATAATGTGTTTTATCAGTATTATTATAATAGTGCTCCAGACAGATTGTGAATATGTGACACGATTTTATTTGTCACCTTCAAAGTTTCACAATAATATAATACATAGTACCAGTAGTTTAAAACTTTATTCAGCATACCAAACATAGGCATAGCCTTTTGTATGTGAAACCATACATCCGTTTTAAGTAACATATTATCAACGTACCATTCATCATTAGACATTATGGGGTTTACTATTTGACTTCATTATAACACAGTCAAAACAAGCAAGAATAATATTGATATTAGCCGCTTCTAAAACTACAATAATAGTAATAATTCTATTCATAGTATTTAGTAAAATAATTCTACGCCAGTTCGCAAGTTCAATAGTTTCTTTTTGTCAGAAGGTAAATTAAGCTCATCTACAATATTTTTTTAAATAATTCGCTCATCTTGCTGTCCAGTTGACCGTACTGTGCCACCAACTTTTTCTAATGCTCTATCTGCATGTTGTTTTGTTAATTATACTTTTATTTCTCGTTTGATTATATTCTACTTGTCATTGCAATTCTAATACATTCGTTCGGATCTAATGTAGTCAACCATATTTGCATTAGTTTATCTCAATGCGATCAGTGAATGTGTTGGGTGCACTTCCTATCACGAAGTTTCATAATATTTCTGCATCCGATGTTGTCTGTTCTGTTGTTAGTTTTAAACTAATCTTTCCAATTACCAAACCATTCGTCTTTATAACTGAGAACGTATTTTGTTCTATATTTGTGATCTAACTCTATTAGCCCATCAATTACAAAATTACCATTGCTGACGAAACCAGGGATATCAATCAGTTCTTTGAGTAATATCAATAAGCTTTTTGAGTATTTCAAAATGAATCAAAACCAATGAAATTGGATAGTGCTCCACAGTAATTCCAAGAAAAAAGATTGCTTCATTCTGGCAGTGTAGTTATACATATCGTAACTGTTGACTATAGAAATCAATAATTTGTTTTAAATCATAATAAATAATAATAATTCATAATTCAGTTGTAATTAATTTTGTTTATTAATATTAAATTAAACAATTAATTAACAGAATTAATAGACAGATAAGAAATTCAGTAAGTAATATAACTAGCCCTGAAAGAATTAGTAAATACCGAGTATTGATGAATAATTAATTAGCAAGTGAAATGAATTATGAAACATTAACCACGTAAACGAGATTTCTTACAAATTAGCATCTTTAAGAAATTAATATATTTACAATTTATTGATTGTTTTTGCATTTATTGTGTAAAAATAAATTTAATTGGAATGAAATAAATATAATATGTAACTGGTTATGAAATTTAAGTATCAGCTACAAAATAAAAATTTCGATTTTAAATTTGAATTTACATTAAAACTCTTCAATGTATCGGCAAACAATATACTGCACCTAATTATCATCATTATCATCATCATCATCAATTTATTCCAGTTAAGATGTATGGAATTGAGACCCACGCTACTCTAAAACTGACTTAGGCGCTTGGAGTTAGAAATTACACTTTAGAATGCTTTCATGATGAACGCTCATTGTTCCTATATACTTCTTTTTACCTAACATACACTCATGCAATGCCATTGGACACGATTAAGGCCTTGTGCGGTTGTCCTTTCTACAAATATCAATATCACAACAATTGTACGGAAATAGCAACAATTTTGCATCTATATAATTGGTTTTGGACATACTATTAATAATAAATTAAAATTGTGCATCGATTATATTCTAACTTTAATTACCGGTCCAAATGCAAAATGTAAATTTGGACTACATTGCATCTATTACATTCCATTATTTGTGAAATGTAATCATCCGATGACATCCGGCAGACATGCGACTGAAAAAATATAATACGACTCAGGGACTGTATTGCCTTGTAGTGCATAGTGTAACCTATGTATTGTCGCTTAAAGAGTAAATACCTGTCTTTAACTGTTTATAATGACAACTTGCTGGTACAATTAATAAAAATTTGTTAAAATAAGCTTATTGTAATATGTTTGAAAATCTGTGTCAGGGAAGCATTACAACAAAGATAAGTACAGTTTCTGTTTAAAATTGAAAATATCTCATGGATGGTTAATTTGCCAAAGGAATTTGAATTTGATATGAATAGTCTATGAACCTTTACATATCCCAATTACGTGTTCGTCTGCAACACTGCTATTTTATGCGAATGATTGATATTGCGAATTAAAATAAATATATTCTAATATAGTCTATACATTAATTAATTATAGGCCTAACTTCATCTATTAGTTAATATTAGTTAGTTTATCGATTTAGAACCAAATTGAGACCCTTTAACTAAGTAAAGTCATTCTATAGTCTATCAAATCTGTTTAATTTTCATATGTAATTTCATTTACCTAAATTGACTTAGGTAAAATAAAATTTATTTAACATAATTTTGTTGTGTTTCTCAAATGATTAATAGAGTACTCAAAAACTAATTTCAGGCGCTAAAATTTACGAATGTGCCTATAATGAAACTATTTAAATTATCCTTATCCTATGTAGTATGTACTACCAATTAAGAGGATACATACCCACATATAACATACTTACAATATCTCATATAAATAAATATAATAACAAAACTATTATTTTAGTTCAAAGTTAGTGAATGCTTTTAGGAAGCGTCATGTACCGTAATTGAAATCCTTAATTGCACAAGAAATGTGAACAAATGACCTCGAATCCAATGAGAATACGATGATGACTTTTAGCTTACGTAAACAGACACGATTTGGAACTTTAGAACAATACTTGTTTGTGGCTCAAGAATTGAATAGAGGACACAATATTTAAGAAGTAAATTCTAAAGTAAAAATGCAGAAAAACAACAAATTATTTCAAAAATTAATTTTATTTGAATTTAATTTACATAAATCCTAGTATCTTCTACCTGAAAATTTAAGAACACATGTTAGAATTGATTTAACTAACAATTTATAAGTAATTTCTCTATATTTTTACCATGTCCATCATCGTGACCATGTGCTTGACCATGGGATTGACCGTGCGATTGACCATGATATTGACCACGTCCATCTCTTCCGTATCCACCGCTTGCACCTTGTCCACTTCCTCTTCCATGTTGACCACCTTGACTCGTTCCACTACCGCCACCGCCAATGTATTCCCCACCACCCCCAGTATTTCTGCCGCCACCACCTCCATTTTGTCCTCCACCACCTCCATTATGTCCTCCACCACCTCCATTATGTCCTCCACCACCCCCGTAAGATTCTCCTGATCTATCTCTAACTCCATAACCCATTACAATTACTATAAGAGCAAGAAAAATAATCTGCAAAATATTGATTAATGAACGACAAAAAATATATATATTAGATATGAATTTTATGTATAATAGATAATAGAGGGTTCGGAAGCATCTGTACCACACTAATCTTGATTCATCTGACTTAACCATAATCATTCTTCAGTAGCACAATATATGAGTGGTTCTAATTCATGAATCATTAGTTGATAGAAAGCAAATAGCGTAAAATGTAAATTAGAAGTGTAATTAACAGTGGTTGAAGTAAGGGTTGAATGTATTTTATAGTATTGACTACTTATTCGCGATTAAAATGAAAAATTTCATAAATTTAACATTAGTGCTTTAGATGTCCAGTCAGTCAACCTCATTTTTGAGTGTCCGTAAATATTTTGAACAACCTCAGAGCCTATAAATTTATCAACACCATTTCAATTCGACAATATACACATTTGTTTATGCAGGCCGCAACTAATTATCACCATTTCACAATCTTTTAAGGGATGGGTGAAAAGTCACTGATGTGTTTGTTTGACATTTGGCTATTCTATTGTAAGCCATTCAAATGTCATTAATCTCTGTACAGTCTTGGCACGTATAACGTATAAATTTTGTGGCAACCTTATGGAAAGCGGAAGTCCTTGGTTTGAACAAAAAATCCAAACGAATTTTCACTTTTGATTCATAACTGTTTATGAAACATTGATCGATAAGTACCTACACACTCACCAAAGCAATGTTTGGTCAAGACAATGGAGTGAATGTATTATTTATATACGATTCGATCGACAGGAAAGTTATGATCACTATTTTTGAATTACTCTTATTAAAAAATGTTTATAACTTAGTCACTTTTTTCAGCAACTGTCCTAACCCAAAGTTCCCCAGCCATTGGGTGCGCTGATATTTTTAAATAGTTATATTTTACAAATGTTAATTTTGTGCAATAAGTCGTTGCATCAATGCAGTGCCACTAGTAAATCCACCACCACATTGTGATCAACAATTTTGTCTGATATAAGCATATAAAAGACAGGTTTATGTTACTGTAAAGGTCGAATTTTTTTAAGTAACAACCTACTACGTTGTAGCAAATTTACCAAACCGCTACATTTGGTCAAATATATTAACATTGTAAGACTGTCCTATGCATTCATCTTGAAACATATTAATCACTTTATTTTTTCAATGACCCTTCTCTAAGATGAAATAACATCTTAGTAAACTTTGTATATGGCGATTATATAACACAATTATTTTGTATTTTATTCACAAGATATGAGTTCCAGTCTTTATGTGTTGAATATCCTTGATATTAATTTTTTGATAAACTAGAACCATATGCTAAATCTCCTATACTAGATTTCGAATAGTTTCACAGATTTATAGAAGAAGAACAATTAGAACTACTATTTGATGTGTTCACTCACCAAAAATTTCACCATCGTAATTACGAAATTTCTAGTTTAAAAATTTAAATTATACTGCAATAATGGCAAAAAAGCGACTTATATTTATACCAAATTGCATATTATTCAGTGCAAGATGCATATAATTAGCCCAATTCGATAAAATTATATTTTATTTTGTTTTTTTTTTATTGTTATTGTTTATTTAATATTATATATAGGTTAGAGTTTGCGACACTGCCATTCCAGTGTGTCAACATTGATTTATAATAACTCTTATTAATTATTGATAAGAGTTATTATAAATTGATGTTGTGACTAAATTATACAAATTAAATTGATTCAGTGATTCAAGTATTGGTGTTTTAGGTTCCAAAATTTGTCTGTTTTCGTATAAGCTATCATGTATCGAACGGATTCGATGTCATTTGTTGACATTATTCGTGCAATACCAACGCATTTTAGCAGTACATGAAATTTAAGTAAAATTTGACGTTATATAGTATCACTACGTTCAATTCACTTTCATGGTTGATTGAAGCCAAATCATGTTTTAAAGGTTTTCGATAGATTAGTATATACTAATAAGGTTGCACCATTTACACTGTCTAAATCTAAAAAAATTATACCAATTATACTACGTCCTCGGGATGCAAACTTATATCCAATTTGATAAAACATTTTCCTATCAATAATCAGAATTGGGAGACGAATTTCGTTCTCAATATAGAATTTACTTTGGATACTCAATTAACTGATATTAATAAGATGATTTTTTAAAATAGTAACTGGTTCTGACAGTTGATGAACCTTATTTGACCATTTTATTACCAGAAGATTACCAACTTCATTACTGAAAGTGCAATATATATTTTGCGTACCCAATATAATTTTAAATTTTACTCGTCTATGTTTGAATTGAATCCCTTTACAGGTAATTGCCAATTGTAGAGTGTAAAACGTCAATATAACATAAAATCTTTGCGTAAAGTGCTAAAAAGTGCAAACTGATTTAATATCTGTTAAATATTAGTAGTTGGCGACTAAATGAATTAAATCTTACATCACCTTTACTATAGTTTCTTTCCATCGTTTAAACATTAATGGTAACGACAAAACTTGACACCAATTTTATGAGTTTGCTTAAAATGCATTACCATGCACGTGGCACTATCGCATAGGATAGCATTATTTTCTTTGTCTGAGTGAAACTTGTGAAATTTAGGTAAGATGTTGAACTGAAGAAGTTAATCATGAGGCGATTAATTTGATCTTTCAGAAAGGTAAAATAACAAAAACTAATTATTTACTTTAATATAAATATAATAAAAATTTTCAATGTATACACTTAGAAACACTTAAATGTATACTCCTTTATTCGAATACACTTTAATATCTTCTGCCTGCGAAAGAAAGAGAAATATACAATTTTTTATTATTTTAATGTATGCATTTAAAAATTTGTATTACCATGTCCATCATCATGGCCATGAGCTCTACCATGTTCACTATGTCCTTCATGTCCTCCATCTCTACCATGTTCACCTCGACCTCCGTGTCCATCATGACCATCATGTTCAACAGTATTATGAAAACCACCGCCACCCCCATGATCTGCACCACTTCCACCTCCTCCACCATATGGTCTAAATCGTTTATGTCCACTGTGTTCTTCTGATGAACTACTGTCACTACTATCACTACCGTATGCAATTGTGCATACTATTAAAGCTGCAAAAATAATCTGAAAATGAAACATATTAAAATGATAAGAGTTTGCAATCAGTATCTTATTTTTTTCAACATCAGGATATTTTGCGTCTTTAAGTTAAATGTGATCATCATCATCATGTTTAGCCGTTTATGTCTTAAAGACGAATATGGTGAAATTACACTGTTAAATTGCTGTTTTCTGTGTGCATCTAATTTCAAATGTCAGTGAAATATTAAGTTGATCGGCTATATATTTGAATAACTCGATATAAAATAGTAGCTACATATACTGTGCACGTATAACCAGCGGTAAGGCGCGACAAAGTAAATTTAGGTAAGCAACTACAAGATGTTAGTCGACAACTCAATTTGCCACCAAATGATGTTCCACTTGAAAATATTCTTATTTTGATTGACATTGATGTCCTAATTCAAATCTTATTATCGACATTTATCGTGTAAACATGTAAATATGAGTAAATTCGATATTAGTCGGTCATTTCAGTTATCAATTTCGCCATGTTGCATATAAAATTTATAAAATGTTATTTTGTTCACAAAGACGATGTGTGAACTATAAATTTTGCCATTTCCATCGCGGCGAATTTAGCAGAAATTCTTTCCTTTAATATTGGAAAATCGGTTCTAAATCAAGACCCAATTTTACACTAAATATTTTCACTACTTGAGCAATAAATCTGATTTTCTTTTGCAATAATTTTATTTACTAGTGATGTAAAATCGCTTATAGAAATCTAAGTTTGGCGCACTACGTAACTGATTTAAACACCATTTTTGTTGTTCACTTTTTAATATTTTGCTCATTTTATTTTACTTACCAGTAGCTTAACCATCCTTAAAGCTAACTTGTGTTTTTAAAAAGTACAAAATGAAACTATGCTAATTTAATTGGAAGTACCCATATTTATACTTGTAATTTCATTTTAAGAACAGATAATACTCAAATATTTAACCAAATTTAAATATATTTTTTTTTAAATCATAATAAATTATTAATCTCAAAATTATCTACAAAAATTACTATTTCAAAACAAGTTTTATTTGAAAACAAAATTTCTGACTTTTGTTATTATATTGTGGCGATGGTTCACTTCTTTATAATGATTGTAGAGTTTTTTGGCGAATATGACTGGCTACCATTTTATAGATTGAAGCTTGAATCACTAAAAATCATCTCAAAATGGCAACTACGAAAGCAATGGCTTAGATTATTATCGTTGTCAATTCAATGATAGCTGAACGTGAAATTGTTAAAGCCTAAAGTCATGGATGTCATGTAAATATATTTCCAATTACGGCATTAGTTAGGATTCTGTGAAAGTGTGAAAAGAATAATGATGAAGATTACTGAACAATCACGATATCTCATTTCCTATAGTGAGTTGAATGTCTCGCATTGTATTAGGCGGCAATCGACAGTATAACATATGAAGTATCAAAAGTAAAGTAATGTAAAATTTTGAGAATACGCACTTAGAATATCGGCTCACAGTTAGGCGATGGTAAATAGAAGAAATTTCCAATTATCTTGGCTACAAAAAAATAGTTATATGCTAGTTAGTTGGAAGAAATAATAGAAATAGAGACTCCGTATTTTATATGAAAACCGTAAATCTTTATCTTTGAAATTAAACATATGCATTAAATTGATCTAGAAAAAAACAAGCAAACAAAGCTACAATGCACTTTAAATTAGGGGAAGAACGATTATGAAATCATAACGATAACTATCATGACTCTAACGGTTGGTCCAGAAGAAAATAAACTCACCTACAAAGTATTGTATATTAGAAAAGATGAAAAGAAGTAACAGTGGTGCAATAATTTGCTACATAGATCTTACCAACCAGTTCAATGAATATGCAATCATAAAAATACAAAGATACTAATAGGGTTTTCGGTAAGCACTCGTAAACATTTTGAAACGGTACAAATCTTATTGAAATTGTAAGGAAGAAGAGAAAGCATCAAAGTAATACAGATTGTTCATCGCCTTTTAGCAGTAGACTTCTTCTAAATGGTTGCATTAAGTAATTGCAAAACAAGATTTCTGGGTATAAATGATTGGAATAATAGGGAAATTAAAATTTCAAAAAAAAACAAAGTATTTGTTTTAAAGAAAAATAATATATTAAACGTTTTCAATGTGCACGTAAATGTATACTCCTGTATTCGAATGCACTTTAATATTTTCGTCCTGAAAGAATGAGAAAATATTTTATTTTTGATTTTTTTAATGTATTTAAAGATTTATATTACCATGTCCATCATCATGTCCGTGACTATGTTCATCATGTCCATGACCATGTTCACCATGTCCTCCATATCCTCTTTGTCCTCCATTGCCTCCATGTCTTCCATCTCTACCATGTCCACCTTGTTCACCATTTCTATCGTTATTATGGAAATCTCTGCCACCACCACCACCACCGCCAAATGGTCCACCACCTCCACCATATGGTCTAAATCGTTTATGTCCACCGTGTTCTTCTGATGAACTACTGTCACTACTATCACCACCGTGAGCAATCGTGCATACTATTAAAGCTGCAACAATAATCTGAAGAAGAAATAATAAGAGTTTATATTCTTACAACATCAATTATCGTCATTATATTTATTATACTGCCTAGTATGAATTGGCCTTTTAAACTTCATAATGTATATGCAATCAGTGCTTTAATTTGGCAACATCAGGATATTTTGAGTCTTTAAGTTAGACACTTACGTCTAAAAGACACATATAGTGAATTACAATGTTAAATTGCCGTTTTCTAAATGCATCTAATTTCAAATGTTAATCGAAAAAAAAAGAGCACAAGTGTCAGCGAAATATTTTGTTTATCGGTCAAATATGTGAATAACTCGGTATATAACTGTGTTGTCTCACCAAGTACCACAAGCAATACACTATTACCTATATTTTTGATCATGATCATACGTCATAAAAGCAACATATACTGCGCTCATATTTCCGGCGGTAGTTCTAAATCAAGACATAATTTTAGATTCAATGTTTTCAGTATTTGAGCAAAAAATCTGATTTTCTTTTGCTATGAGTTAATATATGACCTAAATATTTACTGTGCCGTGTGATGAGATAAATTGAAAGCATCGAAACACGCATCATTATAGCATTAACACTTTTTCACAGTTTGCCGCACTACATAATTGTTCCACTCTTAAAATCATTGACATAAAATCCATTTTAAATGTTAATTTGTTTAAATTTTGCTCATTTTATTAATCTTACCAATAGTTTAACCATCTTTGAAGTTTAATCGTATTTTTTAAAAGTACAAAATGAAACTATGCTGATTTAGTTCGATGTACCAATATTTATAGTTTTTTGTAAATTCATTTTACGAACAGATAATACACAAATATTTAACAAAATTTAAATATATTTTTTTTTAATAATCACAGATAATCATATAATAATTTATTAATCTCAAAATTATCTACAAAATTACTAGTTTCAAAACAAAAAATATTATTTGAAAACAAAATTACCCAGTCAAAAGTTTTATGAAGATTTCAATTGCAGATATACTGACGCATTGAACAAAATTTTTGCGTTTTTTATTAGACTATGATGCCACTGGTTCACTTTTTTATGATCATTTGTATAGCCTAATGTTATCATAATCATCAGTATCATCTCATCATGATAACTTCTAAGTTCTAACGTCTAAGTTAATTTCTACGTCATGTGAGAGATTTTTTGACGAATATGACTGACTAATTTTCTATTTAACATATTCCATACAATGTAGCATATACCTATTCCAGAAACCTGAACTAGAGTATGTGTGTTTTTAACAAACCCGGCTGAAAGTTTTTAATATAATCCACATATTTAGGTGACGATTCATTCTTAATTCAACCCAGCACGTGAAATTAATCTAAATCCTAAATATCACTAATTATCACATCTTCTCTTTTATCTTCCCGTTCTAGTTTCAACTGACTGTAATTATTATAATTTTTTTATCTACGAGGGCATGGCGAAATGAGATCTATATTTCACAATACGGTCCAGTTTCACCTGTATATCTGCCTCTGATTACGTTTGCAAGGCAAAAAAAAATGATCAAGATTTGATTGAATGGACTCTACCTAATACTGTGTGGCCATTCGCCACAAAATATCATATTTATCAATTTTAAATGTATATCACAGCTTACCAGCAAAACAAGTATTTGTGAATTATAAACCACCGTTATTTGGTTTGACACTGGGGCAGTGTTAAGGGTTAACAAAATTAGTGCTAATTGACAGATGATCAGAGTAAAAAAATAATGCGTTAAAGATTATTGATATTTGCATAAGACATACACAAACATGGTTGTCACATGTGATCAGACAAGTTTTTAAATAATCTGAAATAGTTTTTATGTTGACATTATTCATCAGTAATATCATTTTATTAGGAATAAATTAAATTTATTTTGTATTCTTTGCATAGAGAAATTTATTTTTTTTTTAATTAATCGTATTCTGTTATTATGACATCAATTACAATATTGACAAAATTAATGATAACCTTTCAATATTCGTATAACAATTTTTTCTCATGTTGATAAGCTGTTAACTTGTTTTACTTTTATACGTTTCAGTTACATGGACAAAAAAAATATTTATAATAAAATATATTTATCATTTGATTTGGGCGAAAGGAAAGATTATACTAAAGGATTTGTGTGAAGCGCAGATATTGTGGAGTATATAATTCAAAAATCAGAATCTTTAATTTCTGCAGTCAGTTTGAAAAGTGTGTACATATAGAGATGACGTCAAGTACTATGTACGTCAAAGCAAAAAAAAAGTCTAATCTATATCGTAGCATAGGCTACAAATTTAACTCCAATCCGCTATTGGTGTGAGATCGTACTCGTGAAACCATGTATGTACCATCACTAAGGGATATATACTGAATTACTAGTGATAAATATTAATTGAGCAACCTAAGATTCCTTCAGAGAACTTTTTGAATTGATGTTAGCACTATGTTAAATCCTTTGACAGTCACCTAGAGGCAGTACTGCAACAATTGGATCATTATTTCGTTCATTTTCGTGATTATTCAGACCGTTGTTATAGCAAATATTACTGGGAAATTATATAAACACTTGTTAAAAGTGTTAATGATATTTAGCAAGAGTGTATTGTTAGTTGAAACTGAAGTATTTAAAAAGTTAAAATATACGCATTAGGGGACACCCGGGTTTGAACCGGGGACCTCTCGATCTGCAGTCGAATGCTCTACCACTGAGCTATATCCCCAGTTATAAATCATTAAACATTTTATTAATTACATATTTTAAATTCTATTTAAAATATTAATAAAATAGTACTCACATGAAAAATAATAATAAAAAACAGAAGATAAAATTCCTACAAACATTCAATTGTGGGTGTTTAACTCTTTTGAGTATTGTGACCAATAATATGACTAAATGAGTATGACGTTATCGAAAATTACATTTTTTTATCATAATTTTTTTTTGCTATTAGTAAGTAAAAGTTATATTATTTCTAGTCAGTTCATCAGAAATAAGTCAATTGATATATCTATCATTATAGCGTAATAATGAAATTGATAAATAATCAAATGATACTAAAGTATGGCTAAACCATTTCAATACCAGAGCATCCATTACATAATCAAATGAAATTATATCGGTTCATATATAACTGTTCTATATGACACAATAAAATAATTCTTGCAGTTTTTAGAACAGTTTATTAAGTACCGACGGAGTAAATTCTTTTTCCAATAACATTAGCAAATAAATATGTCAACGACTGATTTACGTAAATTTACAATGCTTTATCTGAATTGGAACGAAGGATATATTAGCAAAACGTTCTTTATATCATCTGTCATTCAATTACTACTAATGTAGTTAAAAAAAATATCAATATCTTTATAAACAGTAATAAACTCAACAATGCTAACTTCACAAAATATTTCGGTGTGAAATTCAGCAACATACAGAAATTCAAATCGGACTTGAAATAAATTGCAAAAAAACAATATCGGCAGAGAGACAGAGAATCAGTTTCAAATGCTTTTCTGTTAATTAGTTATTATATTGAAAAGATTTAAAGAATCAACAACAAATCAAATTTATGACAAAGTGTTACAATGCAGTGTCAGTGTTATTCTGATCAAGATCAACTCGGTAGAAATTATGAAGAATGACGGTTATTTGTTAAAGTTCTACGGTCTAGTGCAAAGTACAAGTTGAGATGATGCTGAAATGATGCTGAAAAATAACGTCATATCCAAATGATCTAACTACTTGACCGAAAAGTATGATTTAAAGGAATCTATAAAGATTATATCTATATTGACGAGACTTGATTAGAACACCATCATGTAATAAGTTCAGTTGCTCTTTAATGGCTGCTTACATCCACAGCCACCTACTTTATTGTTTAGATGTTTTTTCAACCTCGAGAAAATAATGGAAAAGAAAAATAATTGGCAGAAGAAATATAGGTGCTGAAAAAGATGTAAAATATAAATTGATATTATGAATATGAAGGCGTAAAGAAAAAGAAGAAAAAGCTGAAGATGAAGATTAAATGCTAGAACCAAAAGAAGAGATGCGACCAAAAAAAATCCTCTTCTTTGTGAATGAAAGAAGATAATTAGAAAGAAGAGGTTGAAGACCAAGAGGAATAAGATGAAAATGCACAAAAAGGTATGACTGCAGAAGCTGAATATGAAAAAATGAATTTTATCACTTATAGTTACAAATTTATGTTCAATATTACGGGTGGTAATTGAAGACATATTCCCATTTCATAGACTTCTTTTAATAATAAAAATTGATTTTATTAATTTACATTAATTTATTAAAACTTTATATATAAAAATAAGTTATGTATGAGATGATATGAGCGAGTATTATAGTTGTCCAACACTCACAATATTAGTATCCTACATAATAAATGGTAATTTTTTAAAAATTAAATATTATGTAAATTTAATTTGAATTATAAATTACCATGTCCTTTATTATATCCACCATGACTGCCATGACTTTCATGCTCATAATTATGTCCATGAGATGATCCATGATGGGAACCATGATTTGAACCATGATTTGAACCATGATTTGAACCATGGTTTGAACCATGATTTGAACCATGATTTGAACCATGATTTGAACCATGATTTGAACCATGATTTGAACCATGCGATGAACCATGATCGTGTCCATGACCATGTTCGTGTTGTTCTCCCCGTCCTGGATTAGCAATTGCACAAACTATCATCGCTGCGATAAAAATAATCTGAAATATATCAATTTTTTTATTTTGATGAAATATTACTTTATTTAATTTCAAATTTGCTTTTAATTGCTATATGACGGAATTAGAAAGTGATGTATGATGGAATTAGAAATTTCTTCATTATCACCAATAAAGTATAATTAAATTCAAACGGAATTGTCCATGACAAAGACACTAAACTATCTTTGAAGCAAATTATGATATCGTATGTTTTGTAGTTCCTTTGTTTCTGATGGGATTTCTAGTAATTTAAGTCACCTACGGATGTACGAGTAAGCAAACTTAAAATTTAAATTTCTGAATTGAAAATATAAAGATATTATTACGGTGATTGATGGATAAAGTAAATGAAACGCAATTTTGAATATAAGAGAATTCACAAAATTCTAATCACTTTACAAATTAAATTTGATTTTAACACTTTTTCATATCATAACGTACCAATAATTTTGCCATTGTAATACAAGAATTGTCTACGTTCACTATTCACTGTTAACTATTGACTGAAACCAATTTTAAAACAAACTAAACTAATTATTTAGGATCAAGTACTTTTATACTAAATAATGAATACAATTGTTTTGATCCAGCCCGACTCATTAGAGAATTTAGTTATTCCCATACAAATAAAATAGTACAAAACAAAATCAAGGGAACTCATTAAGTCTAATGATAGTTAAATGAGTTATACTGATATACATTTATATAGGTTTATCAGTAGGTATTTTACTAAAACCTGAATTTTTAAAATAAAGTGATTTATTTAGAAATGTTAATTTTAGGAAAGCTTCATATTATCCATTTACTTCTTAATAATGTAATATTTATTAGGTCAATGGCATTCACTAGTATATTTAGTCATATCTTGATTTAAAATAATTAATAATTTTAAAAAAATACATAATTAATTAGATTGTATACAATTAGGTGTCTAGCTTTGATTGTAATGGCATTTTCGCTAAAATAACCGCTATCTCATAAAAGTGAATTTATTGTACTGCTTCTATCAATTTACGGATCCTTAAGTTGAAATGACTTCTCGGTTTACATACTTCATTTTTGCAAGATTACGTGCATCTTAACCTATTCCAATATATATAACTACTTACCTAAAAAGCAAACTATTCCATTTCTATAGATTCATATGATTGTATTGACCTCTTATCAACATCTCCATCTTGACTTAGTCCACATTTTACCTGCATCAGTAATTACAGTTATTCACCACATTATTTTTGATTGATCAGCTCTTCTATACTGTCCTGTGTATTTTGGTCAAGTATGTATCTTCTTATATTATTGTCCGAATGTTTAATAAACTAGTTTGTTTGTCTCAAGAATCTGACCGCATTGCTAAACGTCGTGATGTCGAAAAATAAGGTAAATAGTTTAGTGCATTTACAGATCAATTATTAAGATAAGAAAGTATCGATTACTGATGACATGTGAAATCTAATAATTATTACAACACAAATCAAAAATCAATAAAATCTGCGAATTTAATATGGACATCTGTATAACGTGGTTGGTAAAGAAGTACATCGCGATAAGAGTAGTTTTTGGTAAACATTGCAGTTCGGGCACACAATACGTTGTAAATTATCTAATTTACGCTTTATCACAGAACACCCACTTCAATCTAAGAATAGTTTACTGATCTGAAATGAGGTTCAGTAAATTAAATGAACTGAGTTGAGTACCTTAACGAACTCATGCATTGAGCAATTTAGCAATTCATCTCTAAATGACGGTATATCAGTATTAAATATAACGCGAAAAGTTCAAGGTTTTGGTGGCATTGCATCAATATTTAATTTCATTTACAGTGAAATGTGGTTGTAGAATGATATTCTAACCTTGTGTATAGAGGGATCGATAATTAAATTTCCGAAAAATGGTAACTTAAGTGCGTGTGAGATCATATCAAATACATTAAGAATAAGGGTTTAACAGTAGTATATTAAATAGCAAACATTATTATATGATATATTGCGATTGTCTAACTTAATTATAGGCATTCGATACCATTACTTCTTGTGGGCAGTACTAGAAGGTTTTGGAATATCATCTAAACTGATGAATATAATTCGTGGTCTATATCGTAATTTGCAATGAAGTATTTTGTGGAAAAGTTGGTGATAATATTTTAAAACGAAACAAAGGAATATTGATGTGTGTTTGTTTCCTTTCGGTCTTGTAAAACCTTATGTCACGTATTCAAGTTCTGTCAGTGGATGTGGCAGGTGAATACTTAAAATGTACTGATCAAACACATATTATCAAACAAGAGTTTTTTGAACTAGCAGATATATTGGGGCTCGTATATTATGTTGACAATTCACATAATCTTTGACGTAAATTTCCAAGTTCACTTCTATGTTCACCATTAAATAACCTAGTACCTGGACAACAATTAACAGTTACTGAAATGTATATGTGACGAATTTTATAACTATTGCAAATTGAAAAACAAATTAATTTTTTTGTTAAAAATTATAATTAATAATAAATAAAATATTAAAATACATTTTTTACAAAATAAAAAATTCTTTGAAAAATGTTTCCTTCTTGAAAATAATATCAATTCTTCATTTTTTAGTGACGTCCTCCTGAAAAGTTTGATTTTTAATTATAATTATGAATGATTATTAACATATCGACACAAATCTTACCATATCCACCTCCTTGTTGTCCATATCCGTTGCCACTTTGTTGACCATGACCACCATTACCAAATCCATTGTTACCACCATATTGTTGACCATTACCAGATTGTTGACCATATCCACTTTGTTGACCATATCCACCTTTTTGACCATATCCACCTTGTTGACCATATCCACCTTGTTGACCATATCCAGCACCAGATTGTTGACCATATCCACCTTGTTGACCATGTCCACCTTGTTGACCATTTTGACCATATCCGCCATTATATCCTTGATTACCACCATATTGACCCCGATTACCACCGCTAGCCATGGCACATGCAATCAATGCAACAAATACAATCTATTGTACATGAAAAATCAGAATAAATTTAGTTTGACTACGTTTTAATTTTAAAAAATATAGACAAAATTGAATGTATTTTTATATGCCAACGAAAAATGACGTAGAATTTTGTATTCGAAATTGCATTATACCATCGTTTACGACTATCTATGATTGCATAAACAATGATTTTACTCAAGACTTACCACGAATTTAGACATTTTAATTTTGGTTTTTTCCTTCCGTTCTCAGAGATCACAAATGATGTACTGTGAGGAATATCTCATTATTGATAGCTTTTATAGTTTAAAATTACAAGGTAATCGTAATGCAATTTGTATTAAAGACAGTTGTTATTAAGAAACCGTATAACATCACTTTAAGACAGCATCGTCCATTGGCATTGAATTGGATCAAGAAAATTTACATTTTCAATTTTTATAACTACCACAAACATTTGATTGAAATGAAGTTAATTTTATTTTAATTTATTATAAAAATTTCGCCATTTATTTTTATTTAAATATAAACTTTTAAAAAAACATAAATTGAATCATTAAAAATATAAAAATCAAATAAACAAGAACGGACAGAATTAATTTTCAATAATAATACAAGGTAGTCTAATATAGAACGTGTATAATGTTAAAAGACACTTGACAGGAAACTCCTTAAGTTGTTTCAAGTTCTATGTGTAATGCGCTCAAATCCCAGATTTTGGATTAAATAATACATTAAGACTCGCATCAGTATTTTGAAGCTCCAATTAGAGTTTTAATTCGACTCCTATTCAAGTCTTATTTCATCTCTAATAGATATAACATAAGATAGATGAACAGTTCTTATCACTACAGTAATTACCCAGCAGAAATAAAAATTAAAGTGCTGGATTAACAGCTTAATTTTTCTTTCTGCTGGGTAATTACTGTACTGAACTATAAGTTCGAAACCAGAATTCAATATCTTGGCACTGGTGCGTTAATTGAGATAATGTGAATTCTATAGGCATTTTTAAGGTTCAAACCAAACCATTACTGTATAATATTTAACATATATGTATACATCGACAACTTAAATCCGCAATAGACGGAAAGTATTTGAGTTAAAACGTAATACAATCAATTCAAATGAAGTGATATAATGTTGATAATAATGATTTGTACTCTGTAGAAACATTTAGACTTCTATTTCTTCTTCTTGATAAAAGTGTACCCTATATTTCTGTTTCGCGCAATGATTAGTTTCGAAGCAGTTATTGTTGTTGTTCCAATATACCTACTTTATGTTTTTCATATTAACAAGTTCTCTGGACCTGTCCAATATTTAATTTAATGATCAATGATGATGTAATTATGATATTCGATATTATGATATTCGATATTATGATATTGTATCTCTCCGGTACTCAGAACGCTATAAATGTCATAATGGAAACGTGCAGAATCTGTACCCAGCATTTCAATCCTCTCCATATATGATCTATGACATTATTAATTGATTGACTCTTCTGTTGAGGTTCCGATGACATCGATAGACATGCTTTTGATTAGTGCTACCACCCTATAATCCTCTGATAATCCTACATTCACACTCAAAGAATAAAAACTTCCAAGAAGCCTATATAGTCACTCAGCCATAAAAATACACTCAAATGATTTCATCCTATCGACAACCAATGCAGTAGTAATTGTTGGATTAATGCCCTGTCAAATGTACATTCTATATTCAAAAATGCTGTTACTACGATGCTATTATTCATCAGGTCAACTGTCAACTAACTCAATGTTTCCATTTTTGTTTTAATGGGCATTAGTCTATAAATTATAAATAAATAACATTCACACATAACACTATATTTACTCCCATTATTTAGAGATTATAGTTAAAGCTGTAATACACAAGTAGTTATAATATCACCATCATATCCTGAATTGTTTTGTTGGCAGACTTCGTTCAACCGGACTCTGAGCAATCTTAACTTCTGATCTAATATCTCATATTGTTTGAATTTATAGCGTGTTATGCGCGAACTACAATGTTACAACCACGTTTACCAAACTCTTTGCCCATTTGACTATAATATGTCTGCAGATTTCAGTTGTAATTCGTACTCTTACTGTTACTACTGCTCATTACTAGATTCCTAGTATTATTACTAACCCATTCCTTCCTTTCATAACTAATGAAACAATGAACGTTTCCACCAACTTGTGTTCTGATGCGTCTATTACTGTGTTCCAGTCCCTTTCAACATATGACAAGCGATGAATGTATCTGGTTTACTCAACCCATCTTTACTAATGTTTTATATTTTCTTCTATTGTTAATATTTAAAAAAAATAAAAATGCATACATTGCCCATATTATACAATTTCTGTGATACGCCATAGTTTATTAATTTTATATGTATGATACCAGGCGATTAATTATAAGAAGCTAAAAATTCAAATAATATATCTCCTCTTATTACATATTCTCGTACAAGGTGACAGGTGACAATATGTCTAACATGCTCATTAAAATATTAGGAATACCCCTAGTTGTCACTTATTTGTTTGAAAAAAAAATCAATTAGGATTTACGTTAATTTAACATTTATTTGTTTAACTGTTTTTGTAGTTACGTTTTCCTGACACAGATTTTCAAAATTATGAAAATAAGCTTATTTTAATAACAAATTTTTATTACTTGTAACAGGAAAACTTAAATTTAAGTTTGTATTATATACGAATACATATTTAAAGACTGGCAGGTACTTGCTCTCCAAGCGAAAATGCATAAACTACACTATAAACAGCTAGCATCGAGTCTATGTATGAACAGTCCAGAACCCATAAGTATCTATAGATTTAACTGTCCATGAAAAACTGTAGGTTTATGCTTTCCTGATACAGATTTTAAATAACTATAAAAAAAAACTTAATTGATGCATACGTTGATCCTTTGGACATTCAAAAAGTTATGTGTCAATTACTGGACATTCCAAAATACAAATCGGCACTGATTATTTTTCGAAAATCATTATTCACAGTATTTCACAGTTTGCAAAAATTGTGCTCACAACTAAGGTGTCCAAAAAATACATGAAGATCTCTGTTAATACACAACAAGTGATAACCAAGGCAAACGTTTTTTATTCGAATATATACACAAAAAAAAAATTTCGACTGCAGAACGAGATGTTGTAAATGAGCAGTTCGTAGACCATTTGGTTTCTCACTTATTACATCATAATACTAGGCAACATTGCTACACATTTGCTAATGCATTGCAGTTAATTTAACTAAAAATTATTGTTTAAAAATATGAAGGAAGACGACTGAGTTGACATCTTTCGTCCGAAGTTTATTGATCGAATCAAGTTATTTAAAAATATTTCGACTCGTATGCTCAGAATAGGTTAAAAGTAACTTAAAGAAGTTTTTATGTTGATAAAAATAGTGAAATATAAAATAATAAAATAACACGTTTTCATTTAACTTAACATAATTTAATTATTTTGAAACAACATAATATTTGTTTGTCATCTATAATCTTAATATTAATAATGGTGACCACCATAACTGCCATCATTACCACCGCTACCTCCATGACTGCCACCATGACTGCCACCATAATTTCCATCTCCATGACCACCATTACCACCAACGAAATCATGACCTGCACCATGTCCACCGCCACTAATACCTCCACTATGACCACCAACTTGACCGCCGCTATTAAAACCATCTCCATGACCATATTGATCAAAAACGAAACCACCGTCAAAACCGGAACCAACACCGCTTCCATGACCACTACTAATACCGCCATTATGACTACCACCGAAACCACTAGTATGACCACCGCCATTAAAATCATCTCCATGACCACCCTGACCACCATGACCACCCTGACCACCATGGCCACCACCTGTACTATGACCACTACCAAAACCATCAATTTGACCACCGCCATTAAAACCAAGACCACCACCAATATTACCACTATGGCCGCCACCAATACCACTACTGTGACCACCACCAATACCACTACTGTGACCACCACCAATACCACTACTATGACCACCACCAATGCCACTACCAGTATGACCAGCTCCAATACTGCCGCTATGACCACCACCAATACCACTACTATGACCACCACCAATGCCACTACCACTATGACTACCTCCAATACTGCCGCTATGACCACCACCAATACCGGTACTATGACCATCACCAATACCACTAGCATGACCACCGCCAACGCTGCTACCGTAACCACTACCGCCACCACCATTACTGCCACTATGACTGGAACCATGAGCACCACCATGTGCACCGCCATGACCACCACCACCATGTCCACCATTAAAATCGCCTTCATAATCACTGTCATATCCGCCACCACCACCGCCGCCATAACCTCCATGACCTCCATGACCACCATGACTTCCATGACCTTTATTACCGCCATGTCCACTATTTAAACCATGGCCTCCGTAACCTTCATCATCGTCGTCAAAATCGTCATAACCACCACCATATGGCATTGCAGTAGCGCATACCATTACAGCTGCCAATAATATCTGTAAATATAAATTTATTTTAATTAAATTCACATTTAGACATATTGATAATTAATTAATCTTAATATTTGTTTGGATTATTTTCATATTATTTAATATTGATGGGTTGTAAAAATACTCTTTCACACTGCTTCTACATTATTTTTAGCTTATCAGAATAGTCAATTTCAATTAAAGGCAGTTACGAAGCATTTATTCACTATAAGTTTTATTAAGTGTGTTATTTAATTCTTTAAAAATAAACTTCTGGTTTAATTTAGGATATAGGAAAAGCAATGTTATTAAAAATAATCGTTGACTTAAGAATCAGTTATCTACAAACAGTTTAAAATGCTATTAATTCTATTAGGTGTTTTTTAAAAATATGCTTCTAATATAATTCATTAATTTAATATAATTCATTCTATCTATGAAACTGGATTATAACAAAAAGAAAGGATTTAGCTAGCATTCGCTAGAGACCGTTCTGTTAACTGTTTACTTTAAAATTCAAATATTTGTATTTAAGATGTATTTATTATTTTAAAAAGTATTTAAAATTATTTATAAATTTGATAAATTTGTACACTGTCATTGTTAATTTAATATAATATAGGTACACATTATGACTCCAACCGAAAGTATTTGCGATACTTTTGAGCGGCGGGCATTCATTTCAAAACGTATTCTTTATTTTACAAACGTAACACGTAATCACACACTGCATTATATAAATAATATTTCAATTCGAGTTAAAATTTTAAACAATTTTTAAACTTTTTTTGTTTCAAAATTGACCAAATCAATTCTTTCATAGTAACAGTTTATACTATACTACTGTACTTAGGAACTTACCAATAATTTTACCATTCTGTTCTTATTGTTGTGAAATTAAAAAACCGACTATATTTATAATAAGTTAAGTAAACGTCTTTTATTAGATTTTTGTACAAGGTTTATGCTTAATAATGCTGAATTTTAAAATTTGACACGCACTTTGATTATTACAAGAGAGTATATTTCTCATCATCATCAAATCATTGAAGAAAAATAAGCATTTTATATGTAAATTTTTTTGGGATTTTTTTTTAAAATTATTCTCTAATATAAAAAGAAGATTTCTTTCAAGAAATTCAAAAAAATTATATTATTTAATAGTTAATAACGTCATTAACATATTTACTTCCTATACAGTAAAGAAAAAACATGAATAAAATTAATAAAACTATAATTTAGCAGATCATCATCAGCAAGTGACTTAAACATATGCTAATTAATGTATGTATTTAATGGTTTTATAGAAAGAGGTAACAAAATTTAGGTTTAGTGTTGGTATAGAGAATCAATAACAAGATATGAAAAGAAACTCATAATTAAATGATAGTTTTCCTAATTTTTATTAAAATTTTATCTATCAAATATAATACCTGTAAATATGTTAATTAAGAAAATAACTTTCAAAAGCGGTCCTTCTGTTCATCTCCGATGCAGAAATGCAATTATATTTTTAAAAATTATCATGAAATCAAAGCTTTATCAGTACGGACATGTCAACATATATTCATAGTATCTTCACATTAGTCACCCACTGTTCTTCGTCACAGTCTGCATCATATTCTATATATATATATATATATCAAGGGCAACCTCTTCCTTAAAATAGATACCAATAATGATGACTTTAATAACGAATAATATAGCAATTATTTCAATCTTATCCAAAGTCCGTGCGAAACATTCTTTATGTTTTTTTCTGAATTTAAATATTACATGATCACCAATAATATAGTATCCGAAGATATTGCGATTTATCAAACAATATGATTAACAGTGTTGTTGTTTTTTTTGTGAAAATCAGTTGACTCTACTTAATTTATCCAGAACAACTAAGCATTAAATAACTGATTAGCATATTTTTCAGATAATTTTTACTAGGATCTTTTGGACATAATTTAAATGCGACTGAAGTTTATTATGTGTTTTCAACAGTGTTTAAAAGATGAAATAAACTGTACAGTTTGTTTATTAATAACATACCCTTTTTGCTTTGATATAATTGATATTTCAAAATAAGGTCAAAATAAGACATAAATATCTTTAGTATTTCACAATTACATTTTCACATATATGTCTACTAAGGTTCGTCGCTTACCATATTTACATATAATAAAAAAACTCTTTTGTTTTTTCCTTTAAGAAAATTTGTATATTCCGATTTGAATTATATGATAATATAATAACTATGCGAATATTATTATATTATTTTATAATTATAATAATTCGTATATTACATATATTATGCAGTAATTATAAATAGCGACTGCGATTAATATTAATTAAAATTCAAATTATGGCTGTGTTGGTCGAATTTATGCCATTATGCTATTGACTTAAAAATACTATCCAATTTTCAATTGAGTTCCAGCAACTTTAATTATGTTTTAACGTTTCAGAACACTATTTTGACCTTTTTCTTGATTAACAGCAATATCTGATTTGCAATAACACAATAGCTGTAATACATTTATTTGAACTATTTAGTAAAATGTAAAATATTTAATTTGTCAATAGAGAACCGTCTGAGATAGTTAGATATACATATAGAACACCTATGGTATGGAATAAAAAATAAATAATAATAAATTTAGTATTAGGCTAGTATGACCGTATTAAAGTGTATTTATAAATTCAACTTTACCACTTGTTTTGCATCAGATCACAGAAAAGATTTTATTTTACCTTACAGTTTTTGTAGCGTAAGACCACATATTAATATTATCGTGATTCCACTTAAGTATTACTGTGATACCTCATATGGACTGTGACATTAGAAAAGGTTTTTAAGAATTCAAGTTTATTAATTATTTTGCTGTACAGTACAAATTATTAGAACCATACATAACAATATTACATGTGATACCACATCATTAAAAATAAGTGTCTAATGTGAATAGTTTTTAATGCTTATTATCACGATATTGCCAGGATATCATATTAGAAAGTTATTTAAAAATTCTAATTTAATATTAGGGTTACAAATAACTAAAAAGTTTTGTAGATAATTACCGTTATACTATATAACTATATTGAAACGATGAAAATTTTACCACTAGATCACTTAAGTACTTCCGTGAAACTACGTAAGTATTATTATTAGACCACGTAAGTTAGTATCAGTATACTCTTTGCGGAAATACAAGGCAATACAATAAAATCAAAACAGAAGCTTTCACTAGGGGATATAGACTATTTTCTTTATTCTCGTTCTTGGATTCAAATCCGTCGGATTTCAAATCGTACATAATATAACTGTCCAAATATATTTCCGAATACAGTTACAGAGTTAACACATACATAGCATAGAAAATGGTCTGCACTGACAGCAGACCATTTGCAAAGTTGATTGCAACTGGACGCGTCCACAGGTTGCGGATAGTG
>JANSTX010035542.1:17909-49864 GCA_027564355.1 Penthetria funebris | reverse complement strand
TCTGTATGTATTATACAAACAATTTTAATCTAAAAAATAAAAAAGGAGTAAAAAGTTTGTATGGGAGGTACTTGAAGGATTACAGCAATTTTCCTCATCTTCGAACTTAGCCTCACAAATCAGATAAAAGTGACACGTGCCAAATTTCATTGCGATATCTCAAAGCATTCTCAAGTTATCGTGCCCACAGACGGACGGACGGACTGACGGACGAACGGACTGACGGACGAACGGACGGACATGCTTAAATCAACTTTTGTTTCAATTATAAGCACTTCTGTGTAATTTATATATTATATATTTTCTTCAATAGACCCTTGAAACCTCGTTCGCAGGGCCTAAAAACAACAATAGAAGGATAGATGTGCAAAATCTACGAACTGAGTATAATCAATTCGGATACAGAGCGGTAGCACTTCGAAAATATTGCGGACTGAAACCCATCGCTTCATATAAGAAAACGGAAAGTGTTACAGAACACAACTTGCATAGTGGAAGGCATGATGATGTATTTAATATAGATTCAAGAAAATGTTCCAAATGATAAAAGTGGGTGTTTAACCAATTAATTTGAAACTCTTTGCCGTTTATATACGTCTTTTAGCATAAACTAACGAAAGAGGCTAATCTTTTTGACCATTGTATATAATTTACTGGGTGTTTAATCTTTTTTGGCACAAATTGGTCTTGGATTTAAATTTTTTTTTTAATAAATTGGAATTATCGGTAATTATTGTGCAGATAAGAGCTATTAGTTCGAAATCAGAATTCAACATCTTGTATTAACGCTCTGAAAAAATTGGTTAGTCATCATGTAACTTCTGCAAATAATTCGATTTATATAAATCAATTTATTTAAAAATATTTAAAACCAATGATCACCCAGGTATAAAATAAGACGGACATGCGACTACAACTGGATCGACAACTGACATATAGTTCACGGCTTTACCAACATGACACAAAGTCTGTAAACCTATAAAATAGAATTTGAGATGCCAAAGTTGTTTAGCATTTTCAGCATTTTCGTTTTCACAGTATCTCGACTAATACCGTGGGTAAGTCGTAACCGAATTTTTATATGTCGCTCATATTTTTTTCATGTTCAGCTATATCATCGAATTGGTAACGATAGTATCATAAGCTATTGCCTTTGTAATGGCCCCAAAGTCGTTATATTTCGCCGATTTTCATTAGCTTCAGATTTAAGCTAGAACATGATAGCTAGTAGTTCTAAAGAAGAACCATAACAAACCAAGTATTAAGTACAAAGCGTTAAAATGTGTTAATCCTCGTTAGAAATTATACATTAACATTGAGTTTTGTTCTCAAAATGCTCTCTGAAATATATGTCGAAAGGTGACGATGTCACACATTCAAATATTATATACGAACACTTTAAACACTGTAAGTTTTGCCCCATTATTTTTCTAAAATATTCATAACTACTATCAAAATCGAAAATTTTAAGAATTCTTTTTGTTTTCCATTTAACTAAACTTTAATGAAGCATGGCAATCGTTTAAAAGGAACTCGCGTGTTAAATTAGATTTTCTTATGTACCTGCGATACGACGTGACATGAACTACATAAATATGTAGGAACATACAAAAATATATACTACATTGGAAAATTGTTTATACATTTTCCATTATTTGAACAGTTGAGTGTAATTCACGTATCCGCCTGCAGGAAAATACGGAAATTCATTTGACGTGATACGTTTCGTGATAAGATTCGAAATAATAAATTAAAGATGGTTTAGTGACACATTCCCATTATAGAAATTTAATTACTATATTTAAATGTTATTTTACAAATTATGACATAGGTTGTGAAAACTTGTGCAAACATACAGGCGGTATAACCAAAACAAAAATAAATTAAATATTAAGTAATTGTACTTAAAATATGCTATTAATTTTTAGGGCAACAGTAATTAAATAGATTTATTACATTTAAAATGGTTTGACCACCACCAAATAGAAAGCAACAAACAAATAGAAAATTGTTTTAATACCACAATAAAATTTGGCCATATTTTTAATGAAACATTAAATTACTATTTAAATTAATTAAAATTTATTTCATTATATTTTGTCCGTAATTTATTAATGGGATTTGAATGTTATGTAGTCCCTTAGAAGGTAATTAAATTAGATTTTAATGATAATATTCATATGCATACATAATAAATATTAGTCGTTTATATCTAAGGTGAATATAATATAAATTGATAGACATTATAATTAAACTCTTAAATTCATTTGTTTTGGAGAAGAATTTTATAAATGTTCTGAAAAACAAATGAAGATTAGTAAATATAGTGGTCATTATTGGCTTAGTTTACCTAGCGAGAAATAGAAATATGATTCCAAATGTAAAACACTGACAAAATCGAGGAGTTATTCTGGTATTTTTTAATTACGAATTATCTCAATAGAATGCCTAAATAAAACCTAATTGGAAAATATACCGTTATAATGTTAAGACGAATAGCATTTACTAACCTGCAATGAGTTTGACAGAACTTATGTCGTACCACAGCAGCCAAATAAAAGGCGTGTAAAAATTTAGAACTAAAGAGTTCGGTAAAGTCACGATTACAAAACAGTTGGGGAAATAATTCGAAATTCATCGTTTCAGAATTAAGCAAACTAAATAAATCACCTTTTAGGCCTTTTCCACAAGCACCTTGAATTAACTAGAATAATGGCTGCATAATCACATTCGAATCTGTTATAAATTGTGAAGTATTGCTTTAACTGTGCAAGTTGTAAATGTCATATACGCAACAGTGGAAATAATTTCATTAAGTCATTAATGAAAATAAAAGCCATACAAATGGTTTTTAGTTAAGCGAGATTTGGTGGTAGAGTGGAACTGTTTTCTTTTCTGGAAGTTCGAGTCACATGAATCATATGAGTAGTAGCGTAGTCGAGCTATTGTATAATAAACAAACCGAAACAGAGTATGGTGCAAGGAAAAAATAATTATTCAAATTTGTACAACTATACAGGGTAATTGTCTATGGATGGCACAGAAAGAGGCATTTAATTGTCAATTATTAGGATGTTTTTGTGGGATTAAAGAATCAAATACTGTTACTTGGAAAATGATAATAAAAAGTTGACATAATGGAAATTGAGAATGGCATCTATTATAATGATTATCAATTTTCGTATTTCATGTTATAGGTAGTATTAACCAGTACAGGACAACATCATGAATATGAACAATATTCAGAATCTTGTGATTGATGGTACAATATTCAATCATAAAATAACCCACTTAGTTATCCCCTGCACATAGCACTTGTTACCTAGTGCAATTTGCAGGGGATTACCAAGTTGAATAGACCATATAACAATTAGTAATAAATAGAAAAACTGTAGGATTTAAAAAGCTTTGAGGTGTACATGCTTACAGTGATTTATATTATAGTTAATTGAGAAAATTTTCATTTAATTATTGGCAAATATGCAAACAGAACGTCAAATTCATCGTACTTTAACATATGCTGCTCAAAATCTATGGGTAATCAAGGGCGCATTTCAACATCAACAAGACAGCTGGCATTCTATTATTGATGAAGTGTAATCATTGGATTAGAGAATGGGTGACTTGAAATGTGTGAGAAAACATACATAAAGTTGTTGTGTTAATCATTTGCAAGGACTAGTTCGATTTCAGATCTGACAGATCATACACGGAAAATATAAGTACGCAAGAATTGATCGAATTGCTAACAGCATTAAATATACTGTTCGTCAACTTTAAATAAGCGAAATTCCGTCTAAACTCTTGAACATGATCGACAGTGGTGGTATCCACTCGGTTCCTAAAGTTTTTTTGGTCCGCACAAATTGACTACTATTATAAATATGAGAAACAGATTAATGGATCACTATTTATTGTATACACACATTATGAAAATTGGTGCCAATAAACTTTTTGAAGTTATTAACGTTTTGGAGTGCCCGATATCAACTTGTAGCTACCACTTTCAAGATATTTTGTTTTTTTTTCCTAAAAAATACGTTCCAGTGCTTATGTTTTGCTGCTAATTCCACAAAGTTATATAAAATAAATTTTGGTCGAACGAAAATATTCACCATTCTTACAGATTGATAAGTAGCCGTTAAATATCATCATGGCATTATACACAATTTTGAATTTGATGATTATCAGAAAGTCATTTCAACAAAAATTGAAGTATCTGCTGAACGTTTGATTTTTCACTGCAACATCGACGTAAATGACTTCCATGTCTTTTTTGAAAACTTTAAAAGCAATCGGAAAAATTTCGTTATTCCTAAATAAATACAAAATGCAAAAAACATTGGATTTGAACAAAGATGAACAATAAACACGTGGTATGAGATGGAATCTTGCATCGATGATATCCCGCTTTTGTTGTGTTTGCGTCGTATCCTCAGTTAATAAAAGATCTGATCATCCAAAAATAGTAAAGGTGTTGTTTAAAATTTATGAAGAATGATGATTGTTCGATGATGCTCTATGCTATATGCTCCTCTGTGAAATGAAAGTTGAAATGATGACATATTCATACTAGGAAATAAGAGTTTCGTGGATCCAATTTATGCATTACATCTTGCTTAAATCGGAAATAAACAATATCATTAATTATACTTTCCTAATCATAACTACGTGTAAAAATAAAAATGGGTGACGAAGTCACCTACAACAACTAAACTGTGTGATTGGAAAACTTTTTCCCTATATCAATTTTCCATTTACTTTTATGGCATAAGGATTATGTATATGGTACGTCTATATCCTAAATATTGCTCTATATACAGGTAAGTGCAATCATTTCTGATTTAATGCTATAATAATTATTGATTTGATAGCTGATAATAGTGGTAATAGTTAGTTGAACATAGCGTATAAATTCTGATACATTATAGTCGACAAGGTTTGGATTAATTTTCTGATAATACTTAAGTGAATATTAATGACATTTTCTCAATAATTCATACATTTTATGATTCGACTTTAACTGAATGTTGTATGCTTCCACAAGTATAGAAACATTTTGTTTTTTTTTAGGGATTTATCATCGAGTGTATCTTGAAATATTTACGCTATAATATAAGTTTAAGTGGGTTATTTCTTATGATAACTTTATCTATTATTCTAAGAATGATTCTTGAATACATTTTTCATATACTGTAGATTTTACATGTAATTTAGATTATTTATTGGCAATATTTAGACATTAGTTGGCATTGTTTCAAAGGTTTAAAGCTACTCTTATATCTACTTGTTTGTATAGACAAGAATTTGTTGAATTATCATCTGTTATGATTATGTAAATTATATATATTTTTACTTTTGAATTTTCTTATTGTAACATAGTCTTCGATGATCATCCTGTATAGGGACAAATTAGGCGTAAATCCCGCTTTACACCAAAAATACATTTTTCAATGCAACACAAAATGTAAACCTATGCATTGTTACAAATATGCATTACTTACTAAACTGCACACAAATTTAAAGAGCATACCTTGTTTGAAAGCTTTTCATGAGCTTTCAACTGCCTAAAATAATAATCAAAATTCTTTTCGATGTTAGTAATAATAGAATATGTTGATTAATACTGGATTATCACAACCACAAAAACCAAAACATATCATCAATTTTGCCTCAATCTTAGTTGGACATATAATAATAGCATGGAATATATCTGAATTACTTATACACTTTTTCATTGCTTACATAGTGTGCCATATGCAAGTCAGAATTCTCTTAAATTGCTTCCAAATAAATTACTCCAAATTACACCTGATGCTAATATTATAAAATTCATCTGCTTTCAAGTGTTGAACTGATATTGAACTACATCCCAACCTTTAGATCACATAAGTACATAGAGTGACCATATGATATTAAATTGCCAATATCCACTATGAATATACAATAATATCAAATAATTAATTAATTGAAATTTGTCAATAAATCGACAAATACACATTTTTTTATCCTCCATCAGACTCTAGATATAAACATATATTTTACAATTGAGTTTGCCGATGAGACTGTGTAAATATAAATATACACTAAGTAACTAAGATGTCGATCACTAATCTTAATAGTCCGTGCGAAAAAATGTGTAAATCTTGAATAAATGCTCTCTATCTCTAGTATTTTAAAATTTTATTCGATGAATGTTTAGCTTGATCAATGTTTTAATGTTGAACTGTAATTGGTAAGTTGTATGTAATAAATAATTTCACCACTTTTGAGACTCTGAACACTAAATGTTCTAATTCACATTAACAACATTATTGAAATTATATCTGTTTTATTAGTTTGTTGATTATGTATTTGATAAATGGGGTAGATGATTTTGAGATGGTAGAGTTGCTAAACATAATTTATGAACTATGCACGGACCTACTTATTGTTAATTTATGAACTTTGTCAACAATATGTTATCATCGAGGATGGTTTATTGGTTATTGTTTATAGTGACGAATCGGTTCATACTAAAGACGGACTCCAATTAGCACGTTAGTGTCGTTTTAATATCACATTATCGACTAAATTCAGTTAGTGGCATTAATTAATGTCTGCCCAGCAGTTTATATATCTGCTGAGAAAGTACAAGCCATCTTTCTTTACATCACCGCAACTGCGGCAAATAGAGTTAAACGGAATCCTCAATCTTCTTGAATAGTTTCACATCAGCATCATATCCGCTCTCCTACTTGAAAACATATATTATGATTATGGATTCAAATCCATCTATAAGGTTTTCATTTTTTCACTCTTCACGTGTAGGCAATATTGTATCGGAACGTCCATCAGACAATAATGTTAGTATACCCGGTAGTCAGTTAGTCATATACAGTAATATATCTCGCGGTAGGAATTTTAGTATATTGTTTTGTCCATATATGACCTCTATTGCCCGTTGCTATTTATATATGTAATTTAAAATATTGAAATTGGTAGAAAAACATACACTAACAGAATTCTCTATTGACAATATAAAAATTGAACGTAACGATGCTTACAATAGCAGGTGGATACTATAAAGGTAATATATTTCATTTTATTTCATGACATTTCACATATTGCAGCAATTACATTTAAAATGTACATACATATTTTTCAGAATCATTAATGTAATTAAATATCCTAAATGTTTACATAATTAAGACTACGTCATACATATAATTGGGCCCTATCGATTTTGGAAACTTAAGTAAAAAATAGAAATACATGGAAAACCTCATATTTAGGAGAGAACAACTGTCACGACATATTTTGAATTCATATCACATATTATTATAGACTAAGCGTGTATTTAATTAATGAAAAGTTATATGGAAATTATTATGTACAATGATATTATCATTAATGAAAATTTGGGTATAACAAACCATTTTTTGTTTTCATTCCATATAAAGGTTAAAAAAACCATGAATTAATAATAATTATGAACATATAAATGTTTTCATTACTTTTGAATTAAATAGAATAGTATAATACCAGCAAACAACATGGGTTATTAATAATTAATCAATAATCAAAACTATGAAAAAAGTGTCGATTAGTACATTGCTTAAGCATAACTACCAAAATGACAGTGGGAACGGAGTTATGCTAAAAGTGAATCGTTTCACATATGCAAATAATTTCCGCATTGATACCGACATCATCTGATATAATCTTTGCCACTAAAACAAAAAGAAGCAAATTACCATAAATGGAGCGATCTGATTGAAATAACATATAGTGCAGTACGTCCACATCATCGATCGAAAACATTTGGAAATGTTCAATAGATGTATCTTGCACAACGCGAGCTAAATTTCAAGAACATTTCCCTAAGAAATAGATTCATAACTCTTTTACAAACGGAATTGATTTAAAATTATGAAAATCAACAATTTTCTGATTTTCGTTGGATGGTAGATGTGTTTCGATGAAGTATCGTTGAATTGACCATTAAATGAAAAGTACATATATTCAAATTTTAGAATAACGAAAAATACGTAGTTCGTTCGAATTCCACAGATTGATTTTGTTTTCCAGTTCTATTTGGATCTCAGTTTATGATAATTATGCCATATTTTGCAGGTATGTGAAGTAAATTTAATTCTTCTGTAATTTGAGCAATTCTGTATATCTGCTGTATAAAATGTTAAGAGATGGATTTTTCTTCTTGAATTTGGCATCGCACAGAATTTTAGAACTCATGTGAAGTAATTGCATTGACGGTCCCGAAAATAGGATTCAAATTTTCAAATATGTCTAAATGTTTTCCTTTTCGTCATTTGGGAACTGGAGTTTGTAATTTTGAATAGAAATCTGGGACCAGAAACATGTATTTATTATAGATTCGTTACCTATATAGTAAATTGTTAACATACATGTTCAAATGCAATAACTTTAGGGTAAAATGAAAGCATTTAAAATTCTCATGAGAAGAATTAAAATTTCAAATATGTCTAATATTAATAGAATAAATTTTAATTATAATATTTATTATGTATATTACCATAGTTTATGTTTCTATGCAGGAAAATTGTAATGGAAATTCCCACGAAGTTCAAGTATTTATAGTTTATGAGATAAAATTAAATTTTCATCCTTAAATAAGCAGCAATTTTGATTGTAAAAGTTTGAGAAATTAGTATAACAGTTTTGTTGCAAGTAGTTGACTAAGATTTTGACATCTTTTAGTAACTGGTATAAAATAAATAATAACTACTTGGTGAGGGTATATTAAGTCAGCTTGAGTTATTATACTTAATACAGTCACTCTAACAGTACGATTAGACTGCAGATAACAGTATTCCAGTTAATAATATTCCATACAGTTTTCCAGAATTATGCATATCATAATCAAGAAATGTACAATGCTCTGAGATGTTTATTTCTTGGCGTTACATTAACGGCATCAAATACAATAGACCCTTGGAACTTTGTTCCCAGTGCCTAATAACTATTTTACTATTAAAAAAACAAAGTAGTGTAGGTTCACGTAGACCACATATAAGATATTGGCTATAGGTACCGGATTAATAGTGGTGATCTAGGTACGTACACATGGTCCCGGTGTAAACGGGCACAACATTAATTAATAGAGATAATGTTATTAAAATCAATTGTTAAGATGTATAGTTGTTCATGAATGCAATCAGGATTTTATTCAATAATGTAAATCAAACTAGTATCAGCGTCTGATCGTTGGAAAATCTGAATTATTTTATAGTACTCTAGCCTCGTTCATATGAAATAAGGGTGTTTTATTCTATGTTAAACCGATTAATCAAATCTGGTCGGGCTGTTGCTACATCTCTGGAGGATGGAATTTTCTGCGAGCCCTATTTTGTCTAAAAAATTTAAAAATATATTCAGTCAATTCTTTCGATACCAAGATGAATTCAAAGATTCCTAATATGTCTGTATATACCTCTGCGTCTTCTAGCATTGGTTATTAGTCGCACAGTTTTTCCAAAGAGAAGAATACGTATGTCATTAAAGGTCTTATCAGTTGTTCGTAACAAATGATCTTGATTTTTTTTTATCGAGTCGGCATAATTGAATGAGCAGAATATATTGGCTGTAATGTAGGTAAGATGTGAGTTGAACTTCAATGTATTAGTGAATATTTTATGATATTGAAATTTTATTGTCTGTTACAAAGTGATTATTAAAAATGTTTATATATTTTATTTTGATAATTAGTCCGCTGGTCCAAACTGTGTCAAAAAATTCTCGCAGTTTCGAACAGTAGCGATTGTTACTTCACAGTTGTAAATCGCTTGTAAATCACACTAAAACAAAACACATGCAATTTCCGTTTAATGACGATTGATCGAATCCTTTGGAAAACATAAACATATTGGATCATCACTTTGTGTTATTGAAAAATATAAATATTTGAGATCAGTTATCATAATAAGCGATAAAATCAATGATAATATTTAACATTGCATAAGGTGTGGTTGGGTCAAGTGGAAATCGATATCCGGAGTTATATGTTAATCGATAATATTATTGTTGATAAAAGTATAGGGAAAGGTGGTTGAAACTGTTGTTCGACGAACAATGTCTTAGGCTGTTATAAGGATCTTAAATAATGAATCCTAAATAAGGAATAGGGAAAGGAAGAGGAAGATTAATATACATTTTGATAGTAGTCATCGTAATCCGGTGTAATTCAAGATCATTCGTTGACAACTCGCGTATAATTAAAAAAAATTGAAATGGAATAGTTAGTTAGTTCCGAAATAGAGGTCTAATTTCCAATGAACTTACTGTGCAAAGTGATGTTATAGTTACACAACGAAAAGTATATACAAGTAAAATAATATGTGAATGATTGTGAAAGATATAACTATTAAATTTCCACAATTTTCTCAAGTGGCATAAAATTACGTTTACCATTTTCAGACCTTTTATTTGTTTATAAAAATTCTAAGAATCGAAGAGTAGTAAATTTTTTTTATTAGCACTCAATCAAGCGAAACTTAACAATCTTTTATTGACTTTTTTTTTATATTTACATGCAAAATTAATTTATACTTTATTATAGTATATATAATTAATTATCATATTAATTACTTAATTTAGAAATTAAAATTCAAATTTTTATAATCTAAGTACCTTGGCACCATTTTCTCCAGTATTTCAGCAGCTGTACAATAAAGCGTCGTTTTCACATAAATTCACTTCAACTGAATAATTTATTGTTTTTCCAGTTAATTTTTCTTTTCAAGAAAAATATTTTGTTAAAAAAAAACCGTATATTTTAACATTCAATCCTAAGGAGTTAAATATTATATAATTTTCACTATAATTTTAAGTTTTTAATTTTCAATTATTTAATTTAAAATAAAAATTATGACTTTTCCTTATCTTATCTTATGAAATTTCCAGCACTGGACAAGAAAAAAAAAATAAAACACTTGTGTGGCTTCATGAAAATTTAAAGAAAATCTACTCCGTTTTTTCTATTTCAATGCGAAAACGCGTTATCCCAGTTTGAAATTATGGAAAATTTGAATAGAGTAAAATTGAGATGATTGTATAGATTTTCTATTGGAGAGTTTGTGAAACAACATTTCAATTTCCATTGAATAGAGGACAATGAAAGGTGTAAATATTGAAATTTTCATTCATATCGCTATAAATTGAAACACATACATGTGACTCTTTTCCACAGAGAAAATAATCAATGAAAAACTACTTACAAGGGAAAATTATCATCTCAGTCTACATGCCATTTTCATTTCACGATTTTCCTTTTACATGTGAAATCATTCAGTAGATTTTTTTGCTTTTTTTGCGTAAGTATTTTGCACTCTGTTTACATTTATATATACACGAGTACATGGTTCAGAGTTTCTTTTTATATAGGTCGAAAGGTTGAAAAGTGGAACAAACTTTGCAAATTGATAAGGTTATACACATTGATTTATTTTCAAATATTTCAAAGTGAAAGAACACCAATTTACTCACATGTCCTGTTTTGTGGTCCATTATATTTTGATTTTTCTTTCAGTACAAAGATTTGGTTCAAAGTGAAATAATTATGGGAGAAAAATCTCTGTTGCCCACAATCAACCTTGTTTTTTTTTTTTGTTTATTTATGAAAAGCGTAACTAAATTCTCGTACATTGACATTGTTAATAAAAATAGCAACCTAGATTTTGCACATAGACAACTAAAATACTATAAAATAAAAAAAATGATATCAATGACCGCTTATGTGAAGGATGAGGTTAATGTGTTTCTCTTTTATAGGTCTAACTAAAAGATTTGATGGGATTGTTTGTTGTATATTTGCTGTTCAAACTTTATTATATTACCCACTGTGGGATATTAAGATTTTATAATCATTTGAAATATAATATAGGTGATACTTTGTCAGAATAAATGTTTTTTTTTCATATAGGTGTAAATTATATGACCCATAGATTGATTTTCATTGGATGAATAGAAGTTTAATAGATGAATAAAATATATTTTTGATTATATCATCAAATAATTTTTTATTTATATCTGAAGTATCAGTTTTTATTTATATATTCATATATTTTCGATATAATTTCAAATTTTATATACCTGTAACATTCAATTTGGATTGATTAATTGCAATATGTATAAATACTTTAAGATTAGGGGTTGCTATACGTGTTTCCTACAAATAGATTGATTTAACAATACAAAAATAATACTAATTGGAACTTGTTCTAAATATATATGACAATTTCGCATAAAACATGTGTAAATGTAAATGTTTAGGACTCACAAATGTCAGGTACCTTCTAGTTTCGGATAGACATATAAATATAGTAAGAATAACAGTTAGCAACCTGTAGTAAATATGGGAAGATAATTAGCAATAACCATTTTCAAGGATGGTTTGAGTTAGAGTTATCGACAAAATTAAATTGAATACCTTACCAAGTGCGGCGAAAATGCAGAATCATCACTCCTTGCACTCAGTGTAGAGACTATACACGTTCGATAGTGGATGTAACCACAATTGTGATTCTGCATTTCAGTCCCAAGTGTTTGCTATAATCTATCGTGGTGGCCGTCTGGAAGGTAGTTTCTTACAAACATCAGGCACAAATTGGCGATGAAATAATAACCAATTCCACGAACATAGGCAGATATGTGCTTGCAACGCGCACTGCCTAAAAAAGTATATTACAAGAGAAACGTAAATAAATTGCCTCGGTTTGGATTCGTAGACGGTAATGACTTTTAATGTATGAAGACGGATAGGTACTATACAAAACATTAAACATTAGAACAATGTTTGTAGCGATGAATCTGATCGAGATTCGATGGAAAGAAAACGGAGAAAGGACTATTATTTTCTGGAAAACCAATTAATAGTGGAGTTGATTTATTGCTAAATGTTTTTGCACAGTTTAGTCTTGTCAACTGGAACCCGATATTATATTGAATAAGCACAGTACGATTCTTGAGTATTATTAAATGTGTATGAATTATCATTGTCATCTCAAACTGTACAATACAATATGTTCTTAAAGAAACATTTAAAAACAAACGACGGATAAAAAAACAAATTGGTTTAAGCTACATGTAGGAAATGACCGTCTTATAACAACACTTTCTACATACTTAAGCCAGAATTTTCAAGATGATCGGGAGCCGGAGGTCATGTGGAATGACTTTAAAATGCTTGGCAAAGATAAGCCAAAACAATACTTTGGTATGTCAAAGGAGATATACAGAGTTGTTCTAACTACAGAGGAATCAAACTTACTTCACATACCTTAAAAATATGGGAAAGAATTTTGGACACAAGACTCCGTGATCTAATTAATATTACTATTATGCTTCCATGAACTATGTTATTTGCAGATGACATAGTGTTAATTAGTGAGAATCAAATTCAACTGGAATCCAAAATAAATCTTCAGTATTGGAGGCAAACAGTCTACGTATCAGTAACACTAAAACAGAGCACATGTATTTTCCATTTAATGGTACTAATTCAACTCCCAAGGCACGATCATATTGAACGGTCATCCACTTCCTGTTACTGAAAAGTTAACCGGTTAATTAAACTTGATACTATATCAGCAGTTGGTAAATTTCCATTATAATTATTTGTGTTCACTTTTGATATCACATGCATTTTGGAAACATCGTAATGCCGACCTATGGGCACAGAAGTAGTCGTACCTGGCTTATTGTTGAGATATTTATATAAATGCCACTTTTTTTAGCCTCAGTCACACACCATGACTAACAGATATCGTTGAGTAACCTTGTTATTTGGTTACTCCAGTCGCCATTAAAATCAAGAGAAACGTATAATTGGCTCCACCAATTATTGTATGCCCTGTAAATTGTTTAACTTATCACTACATTATATATAAATCTTCATTAAAGGGCATCGCAATATAGTTGATATCTCGTTTCTGGAATAGTTTTTTGTGCTTAAATTTTTGTAGATTTTACATATTATTACATATCATATAACTCATTTTATTCAGTAAGGAGTAAAAAGTATACATGAAAGGTACCACATACCACAAGGAGTAATCTCATAAACTGTTCTAATTATGCTAGGGCTTATATTACAGATGTAATATATGAAACGTGTATATTATATTTTTTTTGCATATAAGGACTAATACGTATACATGGGAGGAACCCGAGGGATAGGTTGTAATTCGATTAAGTTAAAAATAACACTATTTTATGTAAAATTTAAAGCGTTTGTGAATGATACACACACACACATACACGTGAAACAGCTTATTTTAACCTGTAAGGAGTAAAAAGTTTATATGGGTGGTACTTAAAAAAGTAGTTAAATTTTACTCATCTTCGAACTGAAACATATAAAGTGAACGGAATCAAATACAACCGTCCCTTGGAACTTTGTTCCCAGAATATAGTGGTGCGGATGTGTTTAGTGATCTATGTTTGATAAGTGGACGTATGATACGATGAAATATACGAGCACAATTTGGTTAACAGTATAAATATTGCGAATCGGACATTGCGATCAACACGTACTTTATCTATTTTTCGGGTGTTTTCTAGGGTGCTGTTGTATGACGAATTATAATATCTAAGCAATTGATTTGCGATTTGATTCGAGCAGTTGTTTTCATGACGGAATCGTTTTCTGAACTTTTGCTTTTTTTTTAAGTTTTATAATTAACACTATCCTTTTAAGCAAGGGTGTCATGTTGTGAATATTAATATTCAGGATGGTATTCGTTTGATGTTCTGTATGTGTGAAACCACACCGAAATTTTCATCCATGTTTTCAGTAGTCATGCTCCTGCATATACAATAAAGAATTTAACCTATTAATTTCTCAATTATACCATCATAAACACTCAACTGTCTACTTTGTTGGTGAAATATTTTTCACCAATTTGATAAACACGACAGATGCATTTTTTTACGTTTTTATTAGCTCACTTTCTTCGCTGTTTGTTTGACTTTCCTATCGAATTGTCGACCATTTTCCGACTAACCAATGAACTAAAGTTTTCAGGGAAGTTTAATGACAGGAAACAATTCAACATTTAATTGTTTGCATGTTTATATTGGGATGATGGGGTGGTTGTACAACCTTTCTCCAACTAATTGGGAAATATTATCTACTGTAAATTTAGGGAAAGTTAGGGTGTTGTACCATCCTCAACTCCAACTTTTTAGAAAAAATATTTACCCCTTCACATTTTTTCCTGAAACTATGAATGGAAGTTATTCCTACTAGCAACGTTTTTCGATTTTTTTACCACTTCCCGTAGTGAAAGAAAAATGCAATATTTAATCGTTTTCATGTTCATAGGGGGATGTTGAGAGGTTGTACAACTTTTTAGAAAATATTTACAATTTTTTTTGCTGAAACTATGCTTGGAATGGAAATGCTAGACTTTATTATACAACGTTTGTTTAATAAATTTTTTTATCGAATTTTTGATCACTTCCCGACTAGCCAGCAAACTGACATTTTCAGGGAAGTCTAGTCATAAATATAATGTTCAATATAATCGCTTCCATGTTTATAGGGGATGTTGGGTGGGTGGTACAACCTTCACGCAAAGTTTTTGAAAAACTTTAATTGTTCAAACTTTTCCTTGAAACCATGCTTAGAAGGTATCCTCACTAAACTTAGATTGTATAATATACGATATTTTTTTGTATATGATATAGTGGGTGTAAAAAAGATAACATTTTTTGTCGATATGGTGACAAATTAAATTAGTTGTATCAGGATTATTTAAACCAGTATGCATTGAATCAGGGTAGAAGTTGGGATAAAATGCACCTTTTTATAGCATCGAAAGTCTGATTGAAGTATTTATTAAATTATGTCATAAATGAAGTCGATTGAAGCAGTAATTATTGCTTCGTTTCAGTTACATTAGTATTCTATTAGTATTTTGCGTCGACAGTTATAACATTAGATTATATGCATCTATTGTTTGATTGAATTTGAGCCAAACCAAATAGTTAACTGTTAATAATATAAAGAAACATCGTTGGATAGGCATTTTGAGTACTTTCCTATAGATGTTCATGACTCAATTCCTGATTTTATAAAGTAAACCAACGTTGACCAACTGCCCGTTGATGGTAGTGAGTGACTATTCCGTCATTGTCATGTAATGATGTAATAAATAGAATGCAAATATAGTGCAGGTTCGTTATGGATATTTTCTCATTTCGTTACGTTTCGATACTTTACATCTTGCTGCAAAAAATAATAATAATTATTTTTATAGCAAATTTATTATATTTTACTTTATTTTTATTTTTCTTTTAAATATTTTCTTTAATTTTACGTTTAAGGTAAATAAAACAAGCGATAATATATTTTCTACGTTAAAGTAGGCTGAGAGAAAGATGTTTTTTTTTTTTAAATTTTGTTTTTTACCGGTAAATATACAAGGTAACGACAAATTAGTACAAAGTTTAATAATTTTGTTAATGTTTCGGTTCACATTTAAATATATACAACATATGTGTGGGTATGTACATAAGTAGGAAAATTCTATATTTTTCCCAAGACATTTTCCACGTTTTTTTTTTTCTTTGCTTAAATTGTAAATTAAAATAAACATTTTCGTTTATCTTTTCTTTATTAAAATTGTAATTTTATTACCGCATTGAGTTGAGAGATTTTCCACAAACATCGAAGAATATGCAAGAAATTTACTTAAATTTTATGTAATTAAAAAATGTTATTAGTTTAAAACTTAAATAAACATTAAATGTAAGAAACTACAAGGACCTTAACAATTTTACAGCGATTTTATTGAATTATAAATTAAATATTTGAAATTAATTATTTTTGTCACTTAATTTTATATTTTCAATTTTATGAGGTATGAAGTTATTTTGAGTGTTTATAAAAATTGACCAATTTATCACTAGCATTATTTTCTTTACGTTTTTTAAAATTTTCTTTTTTTTAAGTAGAGAATATTTCTTCTTATGATGACAGAAATATTTTGATTTTTTTTTTGAAAATTAAAGAAAATGACATAATCTTTCGTACGTACGAAATAAATCCATATTCTGATTGTTTTAAAATAGCACACGGAAAGTTATTTGATTTGCGTCATTAAGAAAAACAACATGATTTAAAGCGCCACATAATTTAATATGTTTTAATGTTAGAATGAAAATATAAAATATTAAAAATAAAAAACTTGTGAATAATTATGCGTTGTATAAGATACTGATGTGAACTTCAGCATTTGTTCTCTAAATTTTAAAATACCCATTGGAGCTGTAGCATCCAATGATGATGATCCTTGAATTATTCGCTGTTACTTTTAATCCTTGAACTGCTTGTTATAATTAGCAACATAAGTAGAAAAAATGAATTTGAAAAAAATGATCATTCACTCATTAATCCTTTTTTCTAGTGATAGGTTAACTTTTTGATCCATTACGTGTAATTTACTATAGAAGTTACTTAGTTGCATTAAACTATAGTTAACGAAATGTTAATGTATTGGGTCCTTTTAGTAGGCCGCGGTGATCTAACCAGGAGCACTAAGATAAATGTATTACATTTACAATCAATGATGGCATCAGAAATGCCATTATAAGATAGTGTCGTCATTATAGCGATCACGCTAAAACAATGTCATCATACAAAGTCGCAAACATTACTATAACTAACCAGTCGCCTAGAAAAAGTTACATTGGTGATCCCCAAAATGATAACATAAGAGTTGGCAGTCTAGTTTACAATACTAGAATAATTTTAGTATGAATAGATGTAGAAGGTCTAGCGAATGAAGAAGAAGAAGAGGAAGAAACCATTGCTACAAAAATTTACTAAAATACAAAATCACCACGCCTCACCACCAGAATAGCTCGATAGGGTATGTACACACGACAAAAACCTTTATTAGCATTTATTATGCAAATGCCATCATCATCATCTAAACCTTTACGCCTCGAGAGCGCATAGGAAAGCATTACGATGTTAATTTGTAGTTTCAAATATGCATGTAACATGGAGTGTAAACTCAAATAATTAGTAACTGAAATTTGCCAACTGAAAAATATAGGATCAATCATAATTATCCAGTTATTTATTTGAATATTTCATTATAGTGGTGCAGAAATCCTCAGCTATCTAGTTTCATATTGAATTGTTCTTTCAACCAGTCGACAAACACGACATTAGCACCATCTTTTTCAAAAGTTGAGGCATGTCATAATCTACAAGTACAGTATAGATAAAATTAGCTTCAACCGCTATTTACACATTTTATATACAAAACACTGAAGTAAATGAAGTAAATGAATAGATTTTTCCATATTACCCAAGTGATAAAACTTATATATGAATATCTTGCAAATATGTTGGATGTACGTGAAGAACCCCTCTATCTATAGGGTTCTGTCAAAATTATATTTTCAAAAACTTGTTAATATTAAAAAAATATTAAAAATGAAATCATCTTCACCCTATATAGGGGTTCTTTACACATTTTCTGCATATTTGACATCTTTTTTCTCAATTCAACTTTTGCAGTTATTGACATTTAGCTGAATGTCTAGCAAATGAGTTTATCTTCTCTAAGAGGTAAATGGTGCATTTGTGCAAAAGGTTCTGATAAGGATATCGAACGTGTATAGTTCCTGCTCCGGGTGCGAGGATTGATGACTCTTGAAAATAATTTGCAATAAACCTGTTTTCAATATTGATGCTATTAAGTATATTACAGTTGACATTATCAACACCTAAACTGTTACAGGTTTATATATGAAGATTTTTTTTTGTTGCAGGTTTATATATGACGATTTTTTTAGTTTCGAATAATCATCTATACTAATTAAAATAACAGAAGATTTGTTGTAGGTAAGTAATTCGATATATACCGAATAAAGCGTCAATTCATCATTGACATCATTATATTCACATGATATATCAGCAGTTTTGACGAATGGAGTGACCGACATATTCACATTAAATATCATCATATGTGACAAATGGAGTGACCGACTATTATCGAGGTTACACAACCTATTTTGACAGCGGTGTTCTACATTTCCCTGTTAACTAAAAGTCAATGAGAACCAGAAAGAAGAAACAATTAAAGTTGCGTTCATGTGATTATCATATAAAGCCGTGGATTTGGTGCAAAATGTAGCTAAAGATTTGAGATCATATTAGGCGTAACTTTGCACATTTCCCTCATGATAAAAAAATGATGCTATTGTTTATATTAGGGGGAATGTTTCGTATACTTTGTCTATTATTAATTTGATGTACATTTACACGTTAATTGATTACTGGCATATTATTTTCATATTTGATTATTTTTGAATATAAACGCCAACGCGTGGTTCTAAGATATTTCTGCTGCATGGTTTTAACAGGAAATCCAAAAAAAAAAATGAAACATAGATATTCGAATTCTGCGTATGAAAAACTTAGTAGGTTTGGATTGACAATTTTATCATCCTGCTCATTTAAGGGCATAATTATCGATGGACAAATAAGCGGCCTAAATCTAAAAACTAGAAGCTATTATATGCTAGTCGTAAATATTGTAAATAAACAAATGTATGTTATTTTTAATTACAAATAGCTTAAATCTCTAGTAAGTAGAGGTACATTCCCAACATTCATAAACTTCATTAGGGTAGAGACTCATCTGCAGCTTAGTCAACTATATATAATATGAAAGAAAATTATACTTGAAGGAAGAAATTCAATGAGGGAGCCAAATTGGTCATCTGAAATACTCAAGTAGATATTCATTTAATGCTTATAATGTTCTCTGCTGGATAAATACAAAAAAGCTTAAACTTCTTCAAAAATACTATGTGGACATTTTAGATGTAGGAGAATAGGAAATGTTAATGAAAGTTCACTATAACTAAACGAGAAGGTAGATATATATAGATTTTTAAATAATTCCAAAGAGACTATAATGACCTCTGTCTTTTAGCATCTTTATCAGACACAACTGAGTGAAGTGCCAAGATTGTAATTGTGATGATAATATTGACTAGCCAAAAGCTACTAGTGTCATTTACCATCAGCTCCTTTAAAAATGAATTATTTATATATGGTGAGCACACATTTAAATAAATTAATGAAACATTTTCTAATATTAATAATTGGTTTTTATTTTTGATTCATCAGTAGATATTCTTTGTTTTTTTTTTTTTTTGGAAAATTGTTAAATTTGTATACGTAAAATTATTATTTAAATTTCTTTTTATTTAATCGCCAGTCATCATTTCCATGAATTCTATAAAGAAAAAACAAAGCATTGTATTTAATTCCATCATCTCCAAATAGATGAATTATGAATTATTAAGTAAATAATTACCATCGAAATCAACTGTACCAGAACCATCAGTATCAATTTCGGCTATAATACCATCTAAATCTGAATTGGTCAGTTTATCATCTAATGCAGCTAAGATTTCTTTTAATGTACTACATAAACCAAAAAATAAATTATTATTTTTTAGATAGGACAAACCATTCTGTTAAGCTAAATAAATGATTAATATTACCTTGTTGTAATATAACCATTACCCTCACGATCATATAACCTAAATGCTTCCTTTAATTCTTGTTGCATAGCTTCTGCATCTTCTTCTTCTAGAAAATGTCCAGCAATTTGACAAAATCCATCAAAATTTACCTTTCCTGTATCTGTAAAAATTATATAGAATGTCTTAATGTTTTTTTGTATCTAGACATAGTTAATTTGGTGTGCATTGTCTGTACATACCCTCAGCATCTGTTTCAACAATAAGTGCTTTAAGTTCTGTATCATCAAACAGTTGACCCATAGTATTTAAAATAGTTGAGATCTTAATTGTTTCAATGAAACCACATTTTGTTGTGTCAAACATTTGGAATGCTTTTCGCATAACTGCGACTTTTTGTTCATCATCATCCTAAATAATTGAAATAATCAAAATTAGTTTAAATGTTCTAAAAGTTGAAATTTTTCAAATATTTTATTTAGGAACTTTGGCATTAAATGTATTATTATTAAAGTTGGCGAATTTTTACTAAAGAAATTGATTTCTAGAAATTCTGATATTTCTAGTAGAAGTTGAAGTTTGATTAAAGTACACGCTTCAAAACATCTGAAATTTAGGCAATTTGAAGACTTTAGCTATAAATTTATAATCACATTTATCAGTATATTCAGCTGCAACAAATGATACGATCACTTATTATAATAGCTTATTCTGAGCATGATTCTCGAAATCTTCACATCAATGTCTGAATAAATTTCATATTTAGCGAATTAATCAAAAATACATTTAGCACACCCTTTGAAATAACTGATACTATAAGATGTACCAGAAATAATAAGTGCAAACTCGCAATTGTTATATTATAGATATCATATGGTTGATACCTAAAGGACGCTTTTTAGATAATACTAAACACAACCGTAAACTGTTAGTTTATTCTGGATTTTTCATTCAAAACGTAGTCCAAACAATTTACGCCAAAGTAATTAGCTCCGTCTACAAAACCTAGCTGCCTCCTTAGATAGCTTCCGTTCAGCATAGTCTCTAATTGGATGCCGTAACTTACTCGGTTGTTGTATTCGTGGACCTTTAATTTTTTTTAGATAATACAAATGATTTTGTGGTACTTTGAAATTTTACATTTGCATTGGCAACGACGAATGATCATAAAATAATATATTTTGTTGAAAGTTAAACAAGGGCAGCAAACTGAAAGAAAATGGATCAACAGAAACAGTTCATAAAGAATTAATAAATAAGATCATGGTAGATTAGTAAAGATTATAAAACTAGTTTGTTGTTGAATTGGAATAGGATTGCAGTATAAATTGGTAATTAAAGTCGTTATTAATGTAATAAACTATGCAATTGGAATTGCCAATAATTTTTGGAAATATGTAATATATTGTGTGTAAATTAGTGAAAAGGTATTAGTAGCAATTGCTACAACTTACAATAAAGTTCAAAAGGAAGTCTACACAAGAAGGCACAATTTACAGCTACGCTGGTAATGACACTCTACATCATGTTTACCATTTCGACAAAAGGCCATACGAGGTCATGGTCAGATCGCATCGCAATGACATGGACAATACTCTAAACAACTCTGATTGGGGACGACGAGGAATTCTCGTAATATTCAATGCGAATATGACGTTGTGTCTTTTATCACATAAGTCAAATACTCTGTATACAACTATACAATTTGTTGATGATTTCATCATCATATGACCCTTTATGCCTCGAGGGCGCATAGGGCGGCATCACGATGTTTATTTGCTGTTTCAAATGTGCATGCTACCTAGTTTGTTGTTGAGTGTTTTTTCCAACCAGTCGACAAATACAACATTAATATCATCGTTTTAGTCTCACTATTACTGACATACACCATGATTGAGTTACCAGTGACATCGCGTGTAGGTAGAAATTGCTTGAGTAACGTCGATGATACTCGGCCACTCTATTCGTCATCTTTTGATGATTTGCTGCCCAATTTTTTGAATCTTGATTATCTCAGAACACATATTAAAACTACTATGCAATGATCACATCTTGTGTATAGCCAAAAAACGCGGCCAATGTATGGATTTCTCGGTTGTTGTAAGAAATATTTTAATCCCGAACATAAGGTCAATATATAAAGCATATATAAGGCCTCTAATGGAGCATGACTGATATGTATGGGTAGGGGCCAACATCATCAATTCAAGGGTGACAATTTCGACTTATAGGTGATGAACAAATCACCGGTCATATAGATTCTTTTTAGCATAAGCGCAAATTAGTGACGCTAACGCTCTTATATAGATATTATCATGACAATTGTTCTACTGTGAGATTACCAGCATTATGCCCAATCCTCTGGTATTTCTACTTAATATACACGACATGCTTGGTTGTCACACTCGTGTTCTGTTGCATTCACGTTTGCTCACACGTATAAATTTCACGGCATGTTTATGTCGCGCACTTTTCGTTTGTGGAACCATCTTTTTGGGGTTGTGTTTCGTGAATTTTATCAGCCAAAAGTTATTTTGTGTTTTGAACATGAAAAGAATATTCACTCCATAAAAAATAACTGTAATGAATAGTACAATTGTTTGTGCTGATGTGTTTTTGAAAATACTTACAAATACTACTATAAAATTTGTTCAAAGTAATAAGTTTCAATCTTCGTCTAACAGTATTATTGGCTTTATGACGCACCAGACAAGCATATAAGTTTCGAAGAATTGATCTGATTTTTCAAATTTAAGATATTATATATTTTATACTCAATAAAATTTGAACCCCGGTCTCTGTCATAACAATATTGTGTTCAATACCGTACACTTCGATAGCGTTTCAGAATCGGAATTAATTCATCCGGCAATCAATCTGAAATTTTGGCATTATAAGAGTTTGAAAAATTCTGCAGAACTTCCCATTTGCAATTAATCAATCATTGATTGTATTAAATTATGAGCTGTTCATCATCATCAGCTTCATATTTACTCCATAATGGCGCACAGACCGGCAATATCATGTTTATTTGCCCTTCTTATATGCATGTAACATTAAATTTGAATTCAAATAACTATAATTGAAATGCACGAACTGGAAAATATACGATCAATTATAATTATCCAGTCATACATTTTGAATATTTCAGCAACCGAGTTAGTATTTGAGATAGTTTTTCAATCAGTCGCTACAAATACGACATTTACACCATCTTTTCAGTCTCGATTACTTGCCAATACTGACATATATCGTGATCGAGTAACCGGGAGACAGCACGTGCTGGTAAAGATTGGTTCTGTCGAATATGTTAGAAAACTATATGATGTTGATCAAATCCAATCAAATTAAGTGATTTATTTCTCATGCACATCAATAATTAATTGGAAAAGTTAATTAATTTTATTCAACCGTTTAATTTCTTGTGTTCTAATTAAAATTCAAAAAGATTTTACATAAAAGAATTTGTGTATAGCTCAGAAAATATGCATTTAATTTTTTTTTTACTTTTTTTTTGCTTTTTTAAATAAATAAATTGAAAAATTAGCATCATCTGTTTAATTTCAAAATTATTAGGTATATTTCTTAATTGCTATTTCTTTTATTTTTTCTTACGTAAGAAAAAACTTACTTAAAATATACTTAAAAATTGTAATAAATTAGAAAAGAATTTTCAATTTAATTAGATTTGTATATTTTGGCAATGAAAAAATATGATTGGAAATTAAATTAAATTAAATTTATACTCGTAATATTAATTTTGTTATGGTTATTTGAAATTTTATTACGCACAAAGTGAAAAATGAATAAAATTCTAATAAATTTTACGTCCCACTAAGTTATTTTATTAATTAATTACAATTTCTGATTAATTATTGTAATATAAAATATAATTTATGAAAATTAAATTTGTACAAAATTTAATTAAATATTAATTTGAAAAGTGCATCTTCCTACATTCATATTTTATAGGTGAATGCACGAGTGTATAAAATAAATTTAAATTTTCTTTTGTAGTAAATTGTGAAAATTTGTTCCACAAATTATTGCAATATGCACATTTTATATCATGCATTTTATGTATTGAAATTAATTTATATCTTTAATATTGTAAATTTATTCATTATCGTATATTATCTTATTGACAATAATTTAAAAAAAAATCCAGGCAAAATTTTCGACATTGGTTTTGAAAACTTTAATGATCAAATGTTAATTTGGCAGCCAATAATAGAATCAACTGCATATTATGTGGCAATTCCGAATTGCATGGAAATGGGTACAATTTAAATATGTTGTAAATGCAACCCACATTCTATCAATATTGTAAAAATTAAAAATATACTATTTTTATTGGAAACATCAAAAAAGGCCTAGTTTGAACTATTAAAATATTACGACAAAAGTATCAAATTGAAATTTCATTTCTAATTAAGATAAGAATGATACAAAAAAAAAATACAATTTCAAACTGATAGTGGTCCTGACGTATAACCATAATTCGTAAATTCAAATATGTCTAAAGTTTTTAAAAAAACAAAAATCTGTGCATAATATAAACTTTAATGTAGAAATGATGCGAGAATCATTTTTGAAACTGATTGTGAATACAATAAATTGAAATATCATATATTTCTTACATCAGTAATTAAGTTTTAAAGTAATGCCTTTCACAAACATTTCCATAATTATCAGAAGACAATAATTTCAGAATTTTGTTTTATTAGTTGCCTTTAAATTGGCCTTTATTTAACAAAATCTGTTTTTTTAAAAGACAAACTAGAACAGTCAGCAATGGAATCCATTAGTAATGTGTATTTTGAATAATGTAATAAATTTATATTCTATTAAATTTCCAATCGCTAGTGATTTTAAAATAATCCTTTATTTCCAATTATGTTCTAGTTTTTTAAAAAAAAATCCATAATCACAGATTAGTCAATATTATGAATACATAAGGAATATTCTAAACAAATGTAATATGTACTTTGTAGAACACAAAAATTTAAAAAGAATAATTACAACAATGTTATATAATAATATTTATCTGAATGATAAAAAAATAAAAAATAATAAAATAATGCACGTAATCCTTGAAATCTTATAAATCCTGACGATTCTTCACTTTATCCATTAAATTTCATTTATTCAAAAATTCACATGATTTTCAATTTATAAATTAAGTAAATACACTTCAGTACTTGAAATTAATTTTTTTTTGTTTTGTTTTTGAAAAAAAAATTATCACAATATTTTATTAAAAAATTACCATCATTTTGTTAGTTTTGTTAATGACCGGCGGAGAGTTTAGAATTAACTGACAACGATTCTGGGTAAATTATACCTCTTATATTTAAACTCCCGCGCTTTAAACACTAAGGTAATAAAATTTAGTTACAAATAAATTTAAGTTATGAAATTGAATGGAAATTTCAATATTTGTCTTATGAAAAGTTCATAATTTTATCCTATATATTTGTTAAAGGGATTTGAATAAGTTTTCTTGTTTTTTTTTTTGTGAAAATGAATGTTTCGTTTAAAAAAGTTAGTAAAGCATATGCACAAATATTGTTCATCGTTAGCGACTACTTTCTTCCATTTTTCTAGCAACATACGAATTCCGCATTGAAAAAACGACTCGTCTTTTGTGGCTGTCCACGAGTCTGACTATTTTGTAGTAGTACCTTCAAAAGAACGAAAGTGCAGCTCAGCCAGACCATGAGTCACCGAACAAGTGTTAATCGGGCGGAACAATGTCCGGTGAATACGTGGGTGAGGTAGTAATTCACATTTGAGCGTTTTCAAGCAGGTTTTGACCGGTTTTGCAATATATGGTCTTGCCATGCTGCAAAATTACTCTGTCCTGTCTCTTCTCGTATTGCGGTTTTCCTTAAAAGCTCGCCTCAAACGCATAATAAATTGTAGTCTATAGCGATCTCCCATAATGGTTTTCTTGGGTCTGCGGAGTTTTTTAAAACACTACACCCAGCTGGTCCCACCAAATACATATCACAACTTTGGAATCATGAATATTCAGCTTTGCTTATTTTCAATATCAAAATCATTATTTTTAAAGTGTCGAGACTAACCTCTACATGTTGTTTCCGACTGAGTAAGCCTACACATGAATTATATGTGCAAATACTCTTTTTTTTTCGGCATCAAATTTAACAAATAACAAAATATGTTCTTTACACGTAGAGACGCAATAAAATATACTGTCATTTCAAGTCTAATGGTTGATGAAATTTACTGTAGTATTGGTAAAAAGGCTAACAAACAGCGAGAACATATTCCAGTCTATATATAATATAATAACATTGAAAATATTGTTCATGAATCATTTGATCCTTTGCGCCTCTAGGGCGACTGTAGCGACATTTCGAACATTATGATGCATTTGCAGTTTCCAATATGCATGAACAGTAAATCAGAACAAATATAACTTCAATTGAAATTTGCCAACTGAAAAATATAGAATTCACAGCTACCTAGTTGAATAGTGATCATTGGATGATGAGCCATTCGTGAAACTAAATTTTTATGTAAAAACAAATATAGGAAGTCTTATGGATTACGGTTCACATACTTGATCTGATGCTCTTGTGAGCAATTTTTTCTGTAAAATGTGACTTATGGTTGATGAACGTGTTACCGGTCACATAGACTCGTAGTCATTTCGACATAAACGCAATGGGATGCGATCTCTGTTATATATTAAAATTTTACCTTGGCGGTTGCATTGCTGATGCTAATACAGGAACGTTGTGATTTGAATTCCTTAATTTTTTTTTTTTATTTTTGATTTTATTTTAGTATTGTGTGAAGCAGAATTGAGGAATTTAAAATATAATAATACACAATCAAAAAACGATCCGAAATCATGATCATGATTTTGAATCGTTTATTGTGGAAATAAGCGGTCCATTGTTTCGACTAAGTGTGAATATTGTCGATATTTTAATGTTCGAAATGAATTTTTATATAACCAAAAATAATAATTTTCTTCGTCAAATGAAGAAAAGAAAGAAATTGCAATTTGTTTCAAAATGTTTACAATGTTAAGACTGTTATTACTTTTTAATTTTTTTATAAATTTAAGGTACGAATACATTAAACCATCCATCAGAATCTATCGCTTATTTTTCGCTATTGTTTAAAGTAATTTTTCGGATTTTTATTATATTCAGAATGATTTACTGTTAGTTTGATGAAGAAATAATTGAGGAGGTGAATCTATCCTATTTGATTTTATATTGGGGAAAAAAAATCTTCGGTTGATTGCCAGTTGTAGAAAACCAGAAGTGCTGCTTGTATCTGAAAAAGCGAAAGAATTTTGACAGTTCATTAAATAAAGTTCATCGAATAATCTGTAAATGTTAAGTCCATGAGAAATATTACTGAATTGCACTAATTATGACACAGTTGTATACCGTTGTTGACATTAAATATACAGATATTCAATTCACAATAGTTTCGTGATTCACCGATTAGCACTCAGATGTACCAGCAACACATTGATGTTTAAATATACCGACGAGGTGTGAATCCTTCGTGTGTATCTGTGTTGTTTGTCATTATACATCCTAGCTAACAAAGTACTTCTCAAGAATTATAATTTTTATGTGGAAATTTACCGCATTTCCAGTCTCTTTCATAATTCTAACTTTTAATATCTTGTCTTATTTCAACTATAGGATTGTGCAATATTCTATCATAAACACTTAAATAATTATTTTTTAGTATTCTCCACATTGTCCATTGTCTGCATGTTGATAATATATTGACGATTCGGCACAACGCTGAACAAAACTTTAACTATTGGTTTTACAAGTAAGTTATTTTCTTTTTCCTAAAAGTGGGGTTTGAATGTGAAAAATTTGTGCGATGTATTTTATTTACAGTATTATTGCCCATCACTAACCACCATTTTTACCCTACTTTGAAAAAACGTTTCTTTTTTGACATCTGCATGAAAACGCCATGATTTATCAATCTTAACAAGTGGTAATCAAAAAGGAGCAATGTGTGGTAAATACGATGAGTGATGTAAGCCATCTCTCTTTAGCACCTTCTGTCGTATATCCTTTAAAATTTGCTTGTACACTTTATATATATTTGTGCACTAGCATGCGCGCCATAATAGGCGTATCCTTTGATCATGTTGCCGGTGATACACCACGAAAGTAAATATAGATTAGGAAGTTAGTCGGCCACTATATTCACCACCAAAAAGCTACAGTATTGCAGATAATAAATTTTCCAAGAAATTGTTGTATATCTTTGATAAGTTAAATTTGACATAATTTTTTGTGTGCATGTTTAAAGGATTCATAATTTTCACATAGTTTTTAATTATTGGTATTATTCACAAATGTTTAGAAAATATGGAAGACAGGATATGTGCAACTCATTTGGTTAATAATTTTCAAAACTGCCAGTCGTCACGTTAACTGTTGCTATACACGAATTATACATGAAATAGTTACTGGTCACCAAATTTTTCCTTCTCAATGTAATTTTACAACTTCAAAACTATCATATAGTACTTTAACTACTACTTGTTCTCAATGGAAAATGAATTTTCCAAAAATATTTTCATTTCTATTAGTATTCGTTTTAAACAACTAGAAAATATTCGAGGTTAATATTATAGTTACTCATATATCATGTAAAATCTATATAGTTATATAACATATATAAGTAGTATCTAGTATTTTAAGTATATATACGAATACATATACTATTTGTATCATCATCTTTACTATATCATTGCTGCTATATTATGCGTTTCAATTTGACTAGTTTTCCGATTCGCATCCGTATTAACAAAATTAATTAACAACACACAAAGTTAGAGGAAATCGAGGAAAACATCATTTGCATATGATTTAAAATATAAGACTGACTATATACATTTAATTTATAAGTGTAGACATAATTTGATGAGTGTAATAAGTGAGTCTAGCCAAAAATTATCTGCAATATGGTTTATATCATCTTGGAATTTTGTGAAAAATATTCGGATGAAAAAAAAACACAAAAATGAAATAAAATAAAAGAAATAGATATAAACATAATCGCACCGGGCATTTTAATTTGATTGACGTTCTCAATATAATGGATGAATATTTAAAGAAATTTGAAAAAGAATTAAGTCAATGGACAGAAACAACATCTCCATCATTTCTAACTGTTACTACTTAGAATTTAACATCATCTAAACCTTCACATCACTTTGAGTGTTAATAGATTATTTTAACATTACGCCATAGTACCTTTTTGAAAAGATATGCTTTTCCTGATATATTCAATTTATATTATTGAAGGGCTGCATCAAATTATTAAAATATAAAATAGTTGTGACAATTACTAATACTAAAAAATATGATAACCCAGGCGATCAACATAATTCTTATCAAACATTAATTAACTGATCATCAGTTTATTCATCGGTTATCTCGATAGACTGAATTAATTAATCTTACTGTCAATTGTAATCGAAGCGTTAACGAACAACCACCATTATTGACGATCGTTGGCCAATATCGTCACCTTCCCATTAGTACTAGACATCCTCATTTGTTGAATTTGACATCCTAATTTGTTGAACAGGTCTTCTCTTATGCAGTCAAGTGCGTATTTTGGAATATCATAAACTGGTCACGGATCTGTCAGTCTCCATAAATTCTTATTTGTAATTGTATTTTGTTAGAAAATTTTAAGTGCCTGGGTTACCTATTAGGGAAAACTTGAACTTGTGACAGAATGTTATTTGTTACCTTATTTGTTACCCAATGTTATGGAAAACTTAAGATTTTTTGAAATTTGAGATGACCGCCAGACTTTATTTAGCACACCAAACATTTCCCGAGTCTTAGGTATGAAAAACTGTACATGTGTTTCAGTACCGTACCATTAATTCGTCGATTGTGGTAGCATAGTTGTAAGACGCTTGACTAGTATGATAGCGTATACCTAAGTTTGAGTCTCATTGAAAACAAAATTTACTTAAGTAATTTTTGATTTGGGATTGCGTTAACACAAATTCCTTTCCAAATAAATGTGCTGCGGATAAATAATATCATCTGTCTGTTATTTGGAATTGTAGGTAAATAAACTCTATTCTGATATAACATATTTGTTAATATATAATTATAACATATTCTGGGTACCTAATTCATAAATGAATATAGAAAAGGTCAATAGCCTACGTACACAAGTGCACTCAAAATAAAACAAAATTGACGAAAAATTTTCCAATTTATTGGAAGTTCTACTGTACTTCATACATTTTTTGCGGTTCCGTATTTAGTAGCGGAGATACTATTCATCTCTGCATTACACCCAAATGTACTTAAAAAATATCCAATACCATTAATAAAATGTAATATATGGTGGAGATCCTCATAAATGCATTCATGATTTTATTCCATATTGTCCAAACTGGAACCTAACCTAACTATCGTCAGAAGTAACCCTTTGATGGTAAAATATTAAGAGACCATTGGCATCATAGAGTCTATTTGCAAGGTCACTAAAGTACGGATGCATTAGGTGTTTTAATCTATGATTAATATACTCTCAAAATCTAGAAGGCATTTTTCCACAACGATTAAAGATATGAATTTTCTTTAGGAATTTTAGTGGTTGTTTTTTCCAGAATCCTGTCGATCTTCCCAATACCACCCGCATATTTTCCTCTAGGTTTTTTGAGAATCGTTATTAAGCGAAGAACTTTATGTTCAAGAATTCTAATAGTTTTTATTTGGTGAGAGGATATCGATGACCAAGCAGAAAACGAATATGTTATGATCCTATTAATTGTTTGGAACATAGTATCTTGATCTTTTTATTTTGTCGTGTGGTTTCCTTTTAAATTGGTTGAATAGAGTGCAGTGGGGCAAATACTTTTCTTGTAATAGATTCCAAGGTTTGAATTTGAGTAAATTTTACTATTTCAAATACTATATGGCATCGCAATTAGAGTAATTTAAATTCATTTTCCAAAATTGCATCTAACAATGTCATGTGTTCAAGTTCTTGATTTCCACTGCCAAGTATATATTAGCATGTGATACGAGTAATAGGTTATCATCAGCGTATTCAACCTTACTGATTGGATGTATTGATGATGAATTTGAATTGATGTTGTTGAGATATGAAGTGGATGGTAAATCTATGACGTAAAATGTGTACAAAATTGCTTGTTAGTGTCAGTGCCCTATTCCGCAGGAAAGTAAATCAAATGATTGTTAAATGCCATGTATATATTTTGATGTGTAAAATATAGGTCATTGGTACAGACCGTGTTTAAAGCCTTTTCACAGTCGATAGAATTTCAAGCGTTATTTCTCGGTTATAAATTGGTGTCATGACCATCTCCATCATACAAAATATTGCATAGTTAGTGGATTAACCTC
>JANSTX010035531.1:0-13514 GCA_027564355.1 Penthetria funebris | reverse complement strand
TATGTGTGTATATATATATATATAATGTACTATTTTGTATGTTATTCTTAGGACATGTAGTATAACAATATCTACCATATTTTCAAGGATATATTTATGGATACAAATATATATGTTGCCATCAGTTTATTAACAGGAAACCTAAACATTGTTTTAATTAATTTTCATGAAAGGTTTTACTACACTTTTGATATTACTATAGTAACTTATATGCATACGTATTTTGTTACAACTGTTTGTAACATTTGTTTAAAATATATATAAATGCTATAAAACATATGTGGGTTTTTTGGTCAAAGTTAAAACTTTTGCTTAAATTATGTTGAATATCATCCCCCCTTTCTGATATACGCAAATGTATATAAGTATACCCTTAACAGTTCTAGAAATATTGTTAGTGTTCTCTATCTGTGAGTTCAGGCATCTATTTCTTAAGTCATTAATAAATTGAGAATTGTAAATAGTGTTTAATTTAACAAACCTTAGTGTAATCCAGAACAACAATATACACTAATATATATTGTATAATTGATGCTAATTTATTTTATTACTTTGGGGTTCACTTATGTTAAATATGCTATTTTGAATCTCAGCTGTACCATTAAAATGTCTATTGGAAACATACATTTTAAGTTTATAGTTTGAAACTACCATTAATTGCATAAGATCAATTTTTTTTACAAAAACGATTTATCTTTTTAAAAATTAATGTATTTTTTATTATCATATCATTAAATTTAATTAGATTTTAAAAGAAAAGTCTTGCTGTCTGTTTACACATAAAAGCAAAACCTTAAAATTAGTATTTTTTTCTATAAATAAACGAAAAGATATAAAACTACTGGAGTGGATTGCAGTTTCTTAAAAATTCAGTTTAGAATTTATGATTTTTTATGTGTTTTTTTTGTTGCTCACTCCTGTGGTTAAATTTACTTTTAAAAGTCATCAATTAGGTTTTAGAATAGAAAATTTTAAATTTAAACGAAAGTAGAAATTGAAAATATTGCAGGTAAACGAGTAGTGTATATGATTTTAAAATAAGATGTACTTACACCAGTTATATGGTTCATTATACGATATTGATAAAAGCATTTATTCAATTTTATTTCTAATTCTCTAATTAGAAAAATCCATTCAATTTGACACTATTGTCAATCACTCTTGATTTAGTGAATATATTAAAATCATGCCACTGATTTCATTGTCACAAATAGATAAATAAATCGCAGTTTTATACTGATTGAAGAGGGCAGATTGATAATGAAGGTAAAAATCTAAAAGTATGTACGTTACCACTAAAAATAGTTAGTATTTTTAGTGTGACTGATACGTATTCCGTCATTTTATTTTGCATCTGCATAATTCAGTAGAGTGGTGCATAAATTCCCAGCTACCTGGTTTGTTGGTATTTTGCACTTGGTCAGCATGACCATACGCTATAAATTAAGATACCGGTGTATGTGTTTGAATTGAATATGTTTGAATTGAAATTGATAATGAAGGTAAAAATCTAAGAGCATGTACGTTAAAATAGTTAGTATTCTGTTTTAGTGTGACTGATATGTATTCCGTCATCCGTAATAATATCTAATTTCAAAATAAATATTATATATATATATCGTCATCTGTACAGTTGCTCCACATGGGTATGATTTTAAATTACAGTTTATTATACATCTGCATAATTCAGTAGAGTGGTGCATAAATTACCCAGCTACCTAGTTTGTTGGTATTTTTCACTTGTTCAGCATGACCATAGACTATAAATTAACATTGCGGTGTATGTGTTATGTATGAGTATGATCAAAGAATCGCGATATGTTTGAATTGTGCTGGTGTTTGATGCAAATTACTTAATAAGAAATGTTCACTTAATTTAGCATATCGTCTTAGTAGGACATCACATCCAACAATGATAGATGGTTCAATTTATGATATACTAACATGCATTCTATAGAAGGGTGTACACACTATTTACATAAATTTCAATGAACATTTCACTTATATATATCTGATTGACTGGTCTATAACAATAATTTAATGCAAATACCCTTATACTGATGGATTCTATATGCAAATTAGTTATTATTAACACATGTATGTGTGACATTATTTGTATTCAAATAAATGAAAATTAATGTTATTTGATAGAATTCTGTAAGTAATTTCTATGATTAATTCTAACCTGAAGTCAATTCATGTTCACTTAAGATCTTCATATATAAATCTTGAAAACTTTGATGTTAATAGTAGACTGTTTATTGTGCTATATGTACGATTTCTAATATTAATTTCGTTGTGAATCTACTGCAAACTATCCATATTGGGTTCATTCTTACTCTCTGAATGCATATAAACTGATAAAATAGCATCATGAAATATTGTTGAGAATAAATTGGCAGTTTGAACGGACACTATCATTAAGTATGCCCGTTCAACACATGTACTATAGTCACATTTGCATTTATTATGTCTAAACCATCTATCAGAAATATTAAATAATACAGATAGTATACTTGTATAATTGTTGAATGTATTGCAATCAACATACAAAATTTAAAAATTTGAAATTTTATTTACAGTGTCCCGTATAACTCGAAGTTTTACCGGTGACACCACATGGAGTCAAAGATTGCTTGAGTAATCTCGATGATAAATCAAGCTCACATTTGTCATTACATTTTCGTTATTCCATATGGTTCGATATAATTTTAGTTATGTTTATGGTTTTAGAATCAAACTTTTTCTCACAAAGGCGTGTTTCAATTCTAAAGGGAATATTTGAATAAACAAGACACAATTTTGGATACTCTTTGGTATCTCATATACGAAGTATATCTCATCATGTAAATTAAATTCTATGATATTTATGATATTGTTATACATTTTGTGAATATTATAATATTACCAATGGGTATGATGTTGTATATTGTGCAGTATATACGAGTACAGATACAAGAAATTTCTATAATATCCATTTCTTTTAAAAGCATTAAAGCTTTGTGAGAAAATCTTCTATTTGCTTGAACATAAATATGTATGTAATAGGAGGAAAATGCTTCAACAATATGCTCGCTCGTATTCTTAACCAAATAGCATAATAAGGAAGGGCATGAGCATAGATGAAAAACATATTATTACGAATATATAAAATATCATAAAATATATTAAAGACGAAATTTTATGATATTTTGTGTCGACTTTTTCGTGAATACAACAGGTTGTATAATTTGTACTTTGTTCTATTGTTCGCTTTATTTTATAGCGTATCCTTTTAAAGGAGATTAATTTCGTTTTCATTTTTAATTTATTTAATGAAAATTTTTAATAAGCAGTGAAAAATGAAAGGAAAAAATGAATTTTCCCTGTGACTGTGACTGTCTATACATGGATGGGTTTACTTGGGGTTTACTTGAGAGTTTCTAAACATACTCTTATATACTTTTATATGTACTGAATTTTAGGAATATATCGAAATTTTTGTCAAGTGTTTTGCCTTTGGATAAGATATTCGTATATTCTTTTAATAAAATAAAATTCAGACTATAAAAAATTTCAATAAAGAAATATAAATTTATAAGTGTATTTTGTAAAAAAAAAAAACATTATTTTTTTTGCTAACGAATACTGTCGTAGATAATAATGACAAGGATATAGATGCTATAATATTTCGAATATTTTCTTTAAGTATGAAATTAAAATATTTAATTTGAAATACCATTAAAAATGACGTTATTAGTCGTGAATCGTTTTGAAGATTACTAAAATCTGAAGTCTATTGAAAAAAATATTTTCGAAAAACTAGTAAACTTAATAAGAAGATCAAAATTCTCTGTTTTATACTACTCAAATCTCAATCACATCAAATGAAAAGAATTCGAATGCAGACTTTTTAAAACAAAATTAATCATTCTAAGAAAACTCCATTGTAAAGCATTGTGGCAGGAAACTTAACTAGATTTGTAGAGCCATAGAATCAAACACCCAATAAATCTATACTATCTGCATCATGATCGAGAGTTATATGACAATCAAAGATTTAACTTTCTATCATTGACTCGCCGGTTTCTTTCTTAATGAACTCGTTGCAATACAAATTCTGGTTATTTACCACAATATGTATATATCTTATTTTAGTTTTATGTAATTCGAATTTGAATTTGAAGTCTATTTCAGGAGTGTTTTGTAATGTTCATACAAACAATGGTAATTTCGATAACTCCGGAAAAGAATTTTGTAAAAATTTTCGCATTTTTTTCTTGACATAACATTAAGACTGTGTATTCATAAATATCAGATTGTTCACCTTCTATATGAACTTCAGAATTTACAGAAAATACTTGAACTTAAGAATATACAGATAATAAATTATGTATTGCGACCAGCAATATGTTTCTAATATGGTTTAATAAAGTAAGAAAAATGAGCTTTCTAATTTCTATCAAAGGATAATATGTACTACTTGTCGTGTCTCCAAAATTATATTCCTATTAAATATGGTTTAATGATCTCTAGGATATATTGTCTTACTTATATCAGTTTGCTGCTGATCCTTTCTTTATAGAGGATAAGTAATACTTACTTAGGATGTGTAGTGTCCGTTGCTTGAACACATGTCAGTATTTGTATAACACTACTATTTTTTAATATTTTCATGCAGATTTTATAAGCATCTATCAAAATTTCTAGCAATATGTCTACACCAATAGTTATTCAATCATAAATGATGTTATTCGGAGAGAATGTAAAAAACAAGACCAAATAAAGACCGAAATGTTGATTTTATAATGTTGATCACCATAAGGATAACTTTACACCTAAGGTTCACATAGGATCAATTAATAAATCTTACAAATATTATAGTACGGATAAATTTTAATGGCCATTGAATACATACTTATATTATTAGAATATTTAAATTAAGTGCCCTTTCAAATAATACTCTTATCCTTTTTGCAATAGTTTTTGTTAATCTCTTGAATTGTTAAATTTTCAATTTGATGAATAAAAGCATTGCTCTTTTTTCGTGAAAAGCTTATAAACTTAACTTTAAACATTAATATGGATTTATATATGCACGAGTATTCGTAGTCTAGACAAGTGATTTATCAAATGTGCACTATCATCTGTAAGATTTCTGACAAATAAACAAGTGCATCTCTCTTCAGAATCGAATCAAAATACACAAATACAAACACTATAATATATCATCATAAAACATAAACTAAAACTATATTTAAGTTGAATAAAAAATTCAATTTGAAATTGATATTTATTAAAGTATTAAACTCTCAAATTTACTATATATTATATATCACACATTATCAACAACATATTAATTTACTGATAAATTTACATATCGACATCTACTAATATGTCACACCAAGGATGACCTACAGACGGTAGGGGGTTACGGTCAACCATACATATGTGAATTGAATCATTGATCAAGTGCTTGCAGTACATCTCCGTGGTGGCTGTCGGTATGATAGTCTGACATTGACCTCAATTTAAACGAGACTAAAATTGTATACCCATGGAATGCGGTTGTCCATGGAATTACCCATGAATTACCCATGGAATGCCACCAAACTAGGTAATTGTATGTGCTTTCAACTTGTACTGCTGAAACGCGTATATTGTACAATAATCGTCAATAAATAGCCTGGATTTATGGAAATGTATACGAGGTAGAAGTGAACGTTTGAACAATGCTTGAACGGAATGACAACAGAGAAGGGATTATACTCTAGTTAAAATAGAGTGATATGGATCACATTAGTGGATTTCTCTGCAAACCTTGAAATGCAAACCTTGTTGTCGACTGAAAACCTTGTAAAATGTGCAATAATTGTCCAATGACTTCAAAAAGACTTCAAGAAGACTTTTTGCCAGCAACTGTCATACTATCTTGTTGGTACTAAGACATCGAGTATTATCATATGTATGCGGGTGATATTTGATAGTCTGTTATAAATACATGCTCACTGGTGCCAAACATCAGATCATAAATTTGATCTTGATATATCTACCTTTATGTTATAATTTGAGGTTTTCGAACAAAAAATTTAGAATCAATTATATAATTTATATCAGGGCTATTCAGTAAAGTGGTGTATAAATACCGGGCTACCTAGTTTGTTACTGAGATAATTGATAATTTACACAACTTCTCTTCAACCCAAACCACAAAGAAATTTTCTTATAAACATTAGTTGAGTAATCGAAATGATGGTCGGGATCACTCTAATCATCATAAAATCATTGTATTTAAGTATTATACAATTTAATGGTAATTTAACATATCCACAAATTACATAATGTCAAAATATTGTCATTACAATATCATAATATTATAACATATAATCATATTATAATAGGTTATTTGTATGTTATTTCAGACTTTTAACCTACAATAGCAGCGTATGTGTTGTACACTATAAAATTATCCTGACATTGATTTATAGAGTTTTCTAATTAAAGTACATTATTTACATGTTCGTACATTAAATATGAATATATGTAAAATAGTTAATAATTTGCCTTATATGCTTTGTAATGCATAATTTGTATAGATGAATATTGGTTCCTATTATGCTTACATATGATATGTAATTGAAATTAATTGTTAAGTGAAAAGTAAACATAAGTACAACCCCCATATACCAAAATTACATACAATATTATTACCAACTATTTAGAATAGTCAACATATGTAAATCCCAGGTAACAGACATACATATATTGAAATGATTGAATGCATATGTTAATTACAAATATGTCCTTAATATGTGAAATGTATTTTACAATGAAATTGAGGAGTATCTATCAATTCAACGGTACTATATATTGTTCAACTATTGTTTGTATAATTATATAATAGGCACAAAGAAGTCGATGTTCAGTTCATATTCATATAGCATCGTAACTGATTTACCACTGGTATTCAAATTCTTGTCAGTCTGATTCTAGTTCAACAATATATGCAACTTATGTTACGGTGGTTATGGTATTACATTACATCATCCCTTTTACGAACATAATTTTGTCTGATCATCATAGGAATAAATATTATACTAAATATTAATAAATATTAAATTTAAAGTTAAAACTTTATTTAAATCAAATACACGTATGGTAAGGTGGTCATTATTGATGATCATATTCAATAAATTCATTTGATGAAATCAAATTAATATTTCCATTATGAGTAGTTTCTTAACTGCATTTGATGACAGATTAGAGTTTTCTAAAGGGCGAAAAATTTCCAGTAGATAATACTAATATTAAGATTAAGTGAACTGCGGACTATAATTGAGAAGTTAGCGGTCTCCCTGCTTGTACTAGGTATTAAAAAACCTATTACGTATTGCAAAATCTGTATTTTATATTATCAATCATAGTATTTTTATATCTCAACTCAATTGCAATATAGAACAACCGTTGTGTACTATTTCAGTTAATTCTAGGAAGTCTTTTAGCATATTTCAATTGGTTATGAAGTTGCCTTACAGATTTTTATATCTTAATAATGGTTATCCCAAAGCTGACATTCATTTACCATAACTTAGCATTTCGTCAGATGTTTTCGAATAACAAGTTGACGTATACCTTGACGAAATCGTTATATGTGTCGGAGTGGTGAAGGTAATGTTTTATTTTATTAATACCACACAACTTCAGTTTCCATTAGCTGTTTTCATTATATGCTTGTGTGATTCTAATATCAAGTGCATATAAATGTCTAATTAATTGAAGATAATGAATCCTGTATCAAGTCCTTGCATATACACATTATTATTTTGAGTTTGTAATTAATAACCATTGAGAAATACACTAGAATAACGTCTTTGTAGGTACTTTTTATAGTTTTTTTGTTTGTATAAATTTATGCTCGTACACATAATAAACAGTAACTTGTAATTTCATTGTATCATTACCCTTAAAACATAATAATTATTTTCAATGACAGACATTAGCACTTATAAAATACATACTCGTAATGCAAGAGTACTTTTAAAAAGGAGGACAAGTAAATATTTTTACACATATGTGAGTATATCATTGTTCCTACTTGGCTGTATAGTAATAATAGCACTTTTTAAAATCAAAATGGTATAAATAATATAAAAAATAGAGTCAAGGGTCGTCAAATTGTGTGAATTATTATTTTTTCAATCTTGTTCTCAATCACATTATTATTATATAAATAGATTATGATAGTACGTGACCATGGAAAGTCTAGAGTTGTCTTGCTGTCAAGCCATAAGAACTGATTCATGGATACGCTCCCTTGGCTCCGACCTATGCGATTTTTAATACTTATCAGGTCTCTTCTCCAAATAGCTATAATATAAGGTTTGATACTACCGTTCAGTACAGATAACGGAGCCTACTATATAAATATCAACATTTAGAAGTATTTTGAAATTTACACATTACCGAGGTTATGATGTGGTTTATGATAATTCTCAAATATTCGTGTGTACCATGTGAAACTAAGTAATAAATTTAAAAAAAAAATTAAACTTTACACATTAAAATAATACGAGTATGTAATTCAAGTGAGGAAATTTGGTAATATGTTTATGTGGTAAAATTTCTCAATTTTTAAACGATCCATAAGATTATGAATCAAAATATCAAAGTCATCAATGATTGATCCAGTATAATTATTAAATATAGTTCTAGCATTCTAAATTCAAAATCGACCTCATCATATTTTGGTTTTAATCTATAACCATTTGATAATGTTTCACATGCTGTAATATAAAACACTCTACTGAATTACTTTCATTAAACCAAATTGAATTCTAGAAACATATCTATGCATTAAACACATGATCAAACATTAAATTCATCCATTTAGGTCAAAACATGACTTTCTCTATAATGTGTATAGAACTAACTTTATATATAGAATATCTTGCCATATAAATAATATTTTTTTATTGCTTAATGAACGCATTAATTATGATTTTAAATTAAAAATAAAATACAAAAAAAAAAAAAAAAACAATTTAAATTAAGAAAAATGAGTTGAAAAAAAGAAATTGAAGAATTTAAATATAGATACTAATTTTCTAGCGGGTTTCCATAATTAGATTAAAAGACCAAAGGAAAACTAATCTTGATATGAATGTTGTTACAAATCTTATACTTTTTTTTCATTTTTCTTTCTATAATTAAGGGTTTTCAGAGAAAGAACAACTGAAATTAACATTTAAATTTAGGATGGTAATGAAAATTAAATTAAAAATTGGAATTAGATTTAAAATTAGATATCCCAGGAACAATTGTAAGAATTAAAATATATATGGCATAATGGTTTGGTTCAGAAAGAGTTAATTCTAACAGTTCAAAATTATATTATATTAGAGTATATGTGGGGGTACTAACCTGGAACGGGTTCTCATTGCTTACGTACTTTGTCATGAACAACACATATTGTGGATCTTCCCACACGATAGCAAAGTGTTGACCCATTTCATACTGAAGATTACATCTAATTTAATCATATACTTTCTCGTTGTCAAATTGGTGTATTTGGTAGTACTGCAGATTGAAAAATACTTTCGTATGTTTACGTTCGGTTATTACCTCCATATTCACTGTTTCTGCATCACCTCTTAAGTACATAGAACTACATGGAATAATTTGCTGTGCTACTGCCAAAGAATCTAGTTGCATATACGAGTGGCAACTGTATACGAGAATATTTGTAATTTTGTCATTGCAATCGTGTAGACAGTTGTATTTACACTTAATATTGATAAATATTGACACTAATGTATTGACGGAACATGAATTCATCACTGATATGTTCAAATTGTGTTCGAGTAATCAAAACGTTACTGGCTCACCCCATTCGTCACCTCATTGATGCATATACCATATTATGAAAAAATTGTACTCTAATCTTAGAATTTTAAATGGAATAGATGAATATAAAAATGAATATTTAAGAAAACCAAAATTTTGATACTTTTGCTAGCATTTATAATTAATGTACACATCCATTTTTGTTCATCTTATTGAAGGCGTTTTAATTAAAACCATTTATCATCAAACTTACATTAATTTGCATATAATTTTGCAAGCGTTCACTTATTTTTTTTTTCTTTTGAAGAAAAGGATTAATTCTACCTCATTCATTATGAATTTTATGATGATATAGTCAAATATTCTTCTACAATGTAAATTAATTTTTAGTGGTTTGAGGAATCCTATTAACTTTTGCTTATACTTACCTTTCGTTCAAACTTGATTGGATCTTATGAATATTTAATTTATATTTAATAGTTAAATACATAAAATGAATTGGAGATAAATTCAATTTTAACATAATTTACCAAATTTATTATAGTATTGATGACTAAATATAGTAAGTAAGTACTGTTTCTCCATTATTTGCTTGTCAGTGACATTGTCATCAATTTTGAGATATTCTGTAAGAACGTTAATGATAACAACTTTGATTTTGTGTAATTAGTTACACGGTTCAGTTAACCTTTTCACTTCTAAATACTACTGTCATTTGTCATAGTTAATTTAAATCTTTCAAAGTTGCATTTTCTGTGATTTGTATTCTTATGGTATGACGATATTGGACAATTTTAACAGGCAAAATTATAAAGTAGCTCAGCTACAGACTAAACGTGTCGCGGACAAGAATAATTATGAGCTTGATAAATTTACACCATCCCAATAAAGTATCAGAATGCTGATTGTCAACAACATATTCCACTTATCAAAATTGGCAAGAACTAATGGACATAATGGACACGATCAAATGTCTATGAAGATCACATAATTCAGATGGATCTTACTGTTTAAAGTATTAAAATAAATACAGATTTAAGTGGTAGTAAAAAAATTAGATCATTACATAACAATTTAATACATTTCGTGGGCATTATACTATACTATATGTACTATACTAAAGTACTATACACAAAAAGTCATTACATCAGGGATCAATACTGAACTAAAATTAATATCCATAACTGGAGACGGACTATTCTACTTGAATTTTTCGCAAAGAAGACGTAACTGTATCTATACTGTCACATAAACTAAAAACTCCGTTTCTGGTTCTATAGTCAAAATTTCAATAAAAATTTGCTGTCCATTTTATTTGATTATCCCTTATCGCATATCAACTAAAAATTATTTTCCGGTCATTTATGTCCTTGTCCATATTCTTCTTGCCTTCATAGATTTGCTAATACATAATAACTATATTAAATACGATAAATTATAAAATATGGTAAAGAGGCGAGTTGTATATTATATGGTGATGATGATGATGAAACTTAGGAAATCCATTTGTCAGTGTCATATATGAACAGAGACTTATACTCGTATAAAATTGTGGTGACAAGCTTTTGAAAAGTTTTGTAAATGATATCTTTTCTGGTGGTTTTATAATATTAAATATACTGCAATCCTAAATGTATTTTGAAATTTTTGAAAATATTTGAATAACCTTTTTGTAAATGCAAAGAATTTCTTTTTTCATATGGTCTCATCACATATAATATAATCGTAACGTATATAATAGAAGAATATGAACCCACTAATTTAAATGTATAGCAGTATAGTACTGAAGGATAACAATATGAAATTCTAAAATAAATTAGGTCAATACAGAGGTTGGTATCAGTGGTAACATGTGGAATGAAGTGAAGGTGTTGGTTAGATATATCGTAAACAATGGTGGTTGTTCGTTGATACCATATGTTCACACGCGGACTGAGAGTTACGATGATGAAATACATATATTGCAATTTTACATTGAATGGAATGTTGATTCTATATTCATAAACCGTTATGGCAGTAGAACTTAGTGCCAATTAATCTCAGAATTAAATGTCAATAAATTACCATTTATATTTGAAATACATCGAAAATCAAAAGTTTATTTTCGATTATAATGATTTGTTAAAGTTTATAACCCTCAGCGATCTGTATGTGTTCTGCTTTGGTCTATAATTTGGAACAAAATCAGCAGTATATATACAACCATCTATAAATTAATGTTTTTCTTGAGATAATTCATAAAATATTATAATATCCAAGTAATTGTTGTTTCATAAATTCAAACAAATTAGCTACTTATACAGTGAATCATAAGTGAATCTATTACTGAACTCTAAATTAAGATGATTATCATATTATATATAAATGAAAAATTTCGTGCATTCTGAAGCAACGCTATATCGTATTTATTTATAAAAGGACATTGATTCCAAATAGCATTATGGGGCACATAGTTGTATATGTAGGATCGTAAAGCACTTTATACCATATAGAATATTGGCTCAGCACTATTTATTCTCAAACCCATAAATTTTGTGATTAATTTCTTCCGTGTGCCTGGGCAAACTCTTTGACCATATTTTACATTGAACATGGGCATAGAATAGAAATTGGAATATTAGGTGGAAATTAAATGTATATATATGTATATATATAATAGCTAGTTACATACAAGAGTGTATACAAGAATCAGACTGCTTTGAAATCTTCATGTTCATTAAATGTTATATTTATGTGTTAAAACTTAAATAATGTTTGTACAGGCGTTATATAGAAACTAAACTAAATATTATCTGTTACATTATATTATTAAGGGTAGTTTTCTGAATGAAAATTTCTATAAAATATGTAGTGGAAGACATTCAGAAATGGTTTATGTTTAACTATACTATATATACGAATCGATGAAAGAAATGTACATGATGACCCGTGGTCCCACCAGAAATTCCATTACAGTATTTATACTTGGCATTTAATCGGTACTAAAATAGAGAATATATCGTGATATCAACTAGGCGAAAAATATTTCACCAAAAAACTTGGTATAGCTATTGATTTATTTAAATGTAGAACTCGGACAATAACTGATTTAATTTCTTCATTCGGAAGTTACAATTTATAAGGTTGTATTTTGTTGACATGCATAATAAGATAGAAACTGCAATCATATACACCCATGTTTATATATGTCGGTATGATCGATCAATCTTTTAATGATATGGTATACATTTCTTAAATGATTTCTATCATATGTATGTGTGATCGTTTCCATCAGAACAGTAGGACAAAAAATGAGCTTAGTGCTCCCTATACAGCAAAAACAAATCAATGTCAATTATTACAAGTATACCTCTAGGACTACAAAATATAACCAATTAATGGCGGTTCAATCGTGTATTTATATATTTATTTTAAAAATCAAGTTAAAGTTTAATTTCATTATCACATCATTTATATTAAACATACATTGTCTATTAAATTATACACATTATAACTAATTTATCCCATTTTGTATATTTACGACCCCTATTTCTTTGAGAATATATCAGATTATATTCAGAAAATTCTAAAACTTCCCGATAAAGTAAATATATTCTAGAAGAATGGTGTTTATTGGAAAGATAAATTAACCCTTTATTTGTATATGGAAAGTCTGAAAACATGCAACGGCAGTATTGAATTTAAAAGGTTAT